>CP139504.1:267617977-267676845 GCA_021014915.2 Artemisia tridentata subsp. tridentata
AAAGGAGGAGTAAAGGATTGACTTCCCATATCCTTGTATATAGTTGTATATATCTTAAATCAAAAAGAAAATAGAAAAATATAAAACCTATAAAAACCATAAAAATCAAAAAATCAGAAAATACCAAAAATAGTTTAACCTAGGCATGTCTTCTGTTTATCGATAACATTTACGGACCTAGAAATGTCATTCAATAATGACACGGGTCTTTAAATGAAGCTCGAGCAGAAGTTACACTAATTGGTTAAAACATGTCTTAACGGCTTGCAGTTACTTCATACTGCAACCCGCGCTATACAATGGGGAAAGCATGTCGCCAAAAAGACGGTTGTTCCTTCAACCGGGTGATGTTCACCTGGGCATGGATTACTTTATATCCATGTTTTTCGTCCGATCTGATGTACGTTTCAGTGCGTCATTTCGTTTATAAGAAGAGAAGTCCTCTTTACATCAGACTCTTTATCTTCTTTGATTCTTCAAGAGAGTTTTGATGTTACACAAGGTGGTAAATTGAATTAAATTTTCACAAATACTCGTCGCTCAATTGAATGACTACAGCTCTTTTAATAGAAAACGGGTCATTAATTGAGGGGGAGAATATTTGTTCAAATTTCTGACACCTTGCCAAATTTGTGCAACATCAGCAGTGACACCCTCTCGTGGTTTAAGGGGGAGCATAGTATGCTCCATAATCAGAACACAGTATAACATGACCATATTTTCTCCCAAAATTTCTCACTTATTTAAATCAATTGGGATCACAAATCTCAAGTGGTTTGAAATTTTTGATCGGGGGAGAGAATGTGATTTAAATATGGAATTCTGATAAAAAAATGTGATCATTTGAAACTCAAGTGTAGTCTCTCCCATATGTGCCAAACCTTTTCGTATATCGATGCACATATTGAGGGGGAGCAAATGATTTGTGATGGCAAGTGTGAAAGAATACCAAAGACCGACCATTTTACTTTATGTATTGGAGTTATAAGGATGGTAAGGTTAGGTATTAGTTCCCATGATCCAGCCAGAACCGGAGGGATCTACCCAGGGACAATCCACTAGTTAGTGTAGAAGTCCTTAGGTATGATTACAAAAAAAGGAGATAAAGTGAATAAGGGAAGAGTGCCGACTGAGATGGAGCTAGTGCTGGAACAAACCCAACAAGGTGCTAGTAATGAAGTATCGGTAAGCGCTGAAGGGGTTGAAGAATGAAAAAGAAATGTAAAGATAAAGGGTGAAAAGAAAGAAGCCCTCCTTACATCTTAAGCAGAAACCGGGTCAATACATATGCTGTCAGAATCACGTAGTTGATTACTGACATTGAAGACAAAGTATCATGGACCCAGTGATACGCTGCACAACCCTCCCTAGCCACTCAAGGTCCCTCAAAGGATTCTTGTTTCACTTGTCACGGAGATCAATACATTGCTATCATCTTTCTCACTCCGAGTTAGATGATATTGAAAAGGTGGCAGTCCTCTCCAGCCTCCGATCACTAAATCAAAATGCACTATTGAGTCTAGAGCCCAGAGATCATCAATAAATCTTGTTAGGACACACTTCCAATATGCTTGTTGTTTCACACAATGTGGAAAGCAAGGAAATATATGTTAAGATTCCTACGCATTATCCTTATGGTATTGCTAGAACATCCGAGTGATACTTAAAGTAATCACAATGAAGATGGAAATCCTTCTAGACCCAACATCAAACAAGCTCTTGGTGGGTGACATGTGAGATCCTTCATGGATCAAACCTGTGACAACTGGAATGAAAGAATGGGGCGATTCACATTTGAATCAAACTTGTTCCAGGTAATGGATTGATGGATGCTTTTGGAAAACCCTTCAATGCGCTCATCAAATGAATTTCGAGCACATTGATTGTGATAATTTTCAAACAAAAGTATTTATGACAGAAATGTGATTTAATGTGTAAAACCCTCGTCGTGTTACATAAAAATTGTTTATCTAAGTAACACGCGAGTGATTTTTCTAATCAATTTCTCATCAATCAGTGGGTATTCAATTCACTGATTCACTCAACCGTGTTGTCTGCTTTGAGACGTTCCGGTATGAGAACATGCTTGTAAGACGAGTCCAATGTTAGTTCATTGAATGAGTCTTTACAACAAGCTAGAAATTCCTGTCAAGGAGAATTCTCTTTAAAGGGAATTCTACCTGATCACAGGTCGGTCCTCACGGAACCGAAGGTTAATCCAACCACACCGAACGAATGACAAAGCCATATTCGTTCTCCAACTTTATTGCTAACTGTTTTATTTCAAATTCATATAAAGATGGCGATGGTGGTTCCTGATTCCAGCAGAGACGTGTCAATCCACACTCCATGCTCATACTTCCAATTCATTATCAAAGACATCATGATAGATGAAAGACCTACAACACAGCTTCCGCAACTCTGATGATAATTATCATGATCCAAAAAAGTGTGAGCATGCGAGTCCAACAGTCACAACAATTCACATGGAGGCATTTCTACAATGGATGAGCTCAGAGATTGATGGTGGCCGATGATCTCAAAGAAGGCTCCAAGATCACAAATTCTCATGATGACGAAGCCACAAGATGACTTGAAGACATATGTTGGATGATAACTTCAATGAATACTCAAAGGTCATCCAAAACAAAGAACAGTCATCGCAAGTTCACTGCTGAAGGCACAAAGATTTTTTACGAAGAAGAATCAAGGTCTACGAGCTATGAAGTCAAGATTCAAGGATAGAGTGCTAGAATTCAGAACGTTACTTCCGGGGTGACCTCCCTTAGGGGGAGATTGTTAGGAATATAAATATTCAGTTGAAGACTCGGTCACCCCGAGTACTTAATAGCACTTAATAGCTCGTAGGTTTATTAGTAATATTAGCAGTAGATTAGTTAGTATTAATATTGTGGAGTGGGTCGGGTCTTTTACCCACTGTCAGCTCGCTCCACAGTCCACTAGGGACACCCTATGTAGTACTATATAAAGCCCTCTCCACCAAAGGAGAGGGTTGGACCTTATTCTCATATTCAATACATCCTACTTACTTTCTCTCTCAAGGTTCCAACTCTCCTACCTCTCTCTAAATCTTCATATCTATTCGATCCATATTCTAGTCCCAAACGTGTGTTTCTTTGCTTGTGAATATACTACAAAGACTCTTTCATATTCTTTCTTAGGTAAAGTGTTATAAAGCATCATTTTAGCTTCATTGTTTTTGGCAATCAACTTCTTTTGCTCATCACTATGACGAGTAAGAGAAGTACCCTCATCCCGACCACCTGATATATCTCTAATTATGGGCTTGTAATCACCCTCTACAATGATATACCATAAATCTATGTCCTTTGACTTCACATAAGTTTCAAAGCGGTTTTTCCAATAAATGAAACAATTTGGTTCAAATAATGGTGGTCTTTGCATAGATTGCCCTTCTTTAAAGTTTTCAAAATCCATTGATCGTTTCAAGTTTTAAAATATAATATATTTTGAAAATCTTGAGTAACGTAGCTCTGATGCCAATTGTGGAAAACTAGAAGGGGGGTTGAATAGTTTTTACCGCTTTTTCAATTTATTCGCTTTGAGACTTATCGTGATTTCAAGTTAATGCACACAAACAATCAATATAAGTAATGCAAGTAAGGAAAAGAACAATCAAACCACAACACGAAGATTTATAGTGGTTCGGCTACAAGGACTCTCTTTCTTGCCCTACTCCATTCCTCGAGCCTCTAACTCGAGAGTTTTTCTTCACTAAGAAACAAGCTCCCTTCTCGGCGGAGAAAGCCTTTACACATGTCGCTTACACCTTTTTCTAGTACAAAGCTAAATACCAGGTTCTAGTTTAAGGTAGAACCAACCTGACGTCACCTACACAATTTCCGACACTAAGCTAGATGTCAAGTTCTTTACAAGGGTTCAACCACTCCCAACACTTTATGTGTTTTGAGGACTAAAACACTAACCGATCACTACTGAATGAATGGTATGACAATGATGTGTGAACACTACTAAATCACACAGTATCTAACTAATCAAGACTTGCAACAGTGTGTTGAAGCTTATTGATGCTTGATCTCTTTGCTACAAAAGAAATATCACTAAGAATGAAATGAATGAATGAAATGGGTTAGTAATGTACAAATGAATGAATATGTAATTTATGCTATATGAGTGATGATAGTACTTGAATGATCAACTTGCTATTTATAGGCAAAACTGACCAGACAAGCGGCGGATCCGGCGGACCCAAATTATGGGTTCCGCCCATATACCTATTTGGTTCCGCCGGGACATGCCAGCTAAGACCTTACCATATCTTTCCATATCTTGCCAAGTCTTGTCAAGATCTTACAAAGTCAACTCCTTAGCTTCAAGATCTTTCCAAAATATATTACAAATCTTCCAAGATATATAAAAATTTCCTAATGAGGTATGCCATGATGTCATGTGTATATTTCTATTTTTAAAAAATAAAAATAAACATGTAAATGTAAATATGTATGCAATGTAATTCCTAGTGATCATGTGATATGTAAATGTGTTTAAAAAGTTTGTAACTTATAAATGTAAAAGACTTTAACTTATTTTATGCTTTACTAAAGATAAACCTTATAATTGTCATTAACAAAATAAAGCAAAGATCGTAAAATATAAATAACATTTTTAGGACGATATTTGTATTAACAGTCTTAAATTCATAACTTATAGTTAAATTTCCAAATTATATACGAAATCAAATGTTCAATGTCGTATCGTATATTCAGGTTATTATAGTAACAGTTTAACCTCATGATTTATCTTAGAATCAATGAATCCTATTTTTATGCCAGTAATGTCTCCGAAATTTTATTTTCCATGATTATATCAAACCGGGGTAACACGCTTACACCTCACCACAAACGGGACACGGGGTACACCAACCACACTCAATTATAATACGACAAAGCCTTATAAGAAAAATCAATACTATCCACCCACCCCACACTAAAAGATAAAACGTTATCTTCCATTCCCCCAAAAACCCTTAACGTCTTCCTCCTCCTCAATAGCAGCCCCCACCTCCAAGCATAAACCTACAAATCCAAGTCTAATCCGTCACTCTCCTCCTTTTCCTTCTTCCTATGGAGAATCACGGAGAAGCTTTGGAGGTACCAAAGGGATAACGAGTATTGCTCATTTTGGTCACCTCACGGATCGAAGCAAAGAAAGGAAGAGTCAAATCTGTTTATTTTTCTTCTTTTTAATCACCAACTGACCCACAGTAAAGCCACATCCCTCAAATTTCACCAATAATCAAGGAGGTAGCTGTGGTGTTTTCCTGCCTGAGGTATGTTGGTGCTTGCTGTTGTTCGATCTCTTTTATTGGTCTCCCCTTGTCAATCGACCAGTATCTATTGTAAGGATATTGATACTTTATCTCATTAGGTATCGATTAATTTTGTCCGTTATTCAATTTATTTAAGTTGTGATTTGATTTTTGATAAATCAATCGATTTATGGTGCTTGGTGTGGTTAAAATTTCTCTGTTGTTGCTAAATATTGTGTGGCAAATAAAATGTTAATTCACAATTAAATACTGTATTGGCTTATTGAGTAGAAATTATGTTGCTCGGCTTTTAGCTTAAATTTGGAATTGGGTGCATCATTTTGAGTTTTAAACCCCTACTGGTTCTTGCTGTGTTTCTAACGTTATCGTGTTCTTGTTTGGTTCCCTACATTGAGTCGACAAGACAGATGATGCTAATCTTGAGTCAAAGCTTTAAATGAATTCGGATTAGGCTTAGAGGTCGAAATCCAATAGGTTCGGTTGGTTATTGTTGTTTTGGTTTCCAGGAAAACACACCCACGAAGGGTGTGTTGTGGTTACTTTCTCGGGTCATGAGTATAAGTCCAGTAGTGCTTTTCTTGGTCTCGTGTTGTAAACTAAACACGGCCCGAGCAAAAATTGACTTTTTCTAGTGTGTCTCGGTTTATAGTATAAGCCGAGAGTATATGGATCGAAACCACTCGAGCCCCAACACAATGAGGGTTTCGCAAGTGCTTCATTATATTACTTTAGCTGCGTACAACTAGGCTTAGGGGAAATTGGTGTCAAATTTAATAGCAGCCTATGGTCGAACTCTTGTTTCCATGGTCCAAACCACGGAAGTCCCAAAAGGGTGTCGTGGTGGTTGTTTATTGTTCACAGTCATGGCTCACCCCCAGCCCAAGAGGGCGTTTGTGTTCCTATTCGAGCCAAGTACAAACACCAAGGAAAGTGTTTGTTTCAAGTAATGAGTCGAGCCTTTTTGTCACAAGTGTGGCTTAGTTTAATCATAAATGCCTTGCTTAGTTAACGACAAGAACAACTGTGAAAATCGTTTAAAGCTCAAGGTTGTTTAGACCTCATCTAGGGATTACACAATAATAACGATTAATAACAATACGATGCACAGCGGAATAACAAATGTTGGGAATTAAATATTCTGAAGTTAGAGTATTAGAAATTACTCTAAATCGAAGGTACTGCTAGTTCATGATCAAGGTACTGCTAGTACATAAAGGTACTGCTAGAGCAAGAAGGTACTGCTAGTTCAAGTTGAAGGTACTGCTAGTTGTATATGGTACTGCTGATCAGTGACTCATAGGATAAGATCGAAAAGATATTTATTGTATTTTGGTCAAACATATACGGTAGATAATATCTTACTCCATGTGCTTAGTTAACAAGTTGTATACATAGATACATGTTGTATCTTATGTACTGACACAATAAGCATAAGTTAAACAAGTAAGTCGGTCAAGACTTTAAGCAATTTGTAAAGATCTTTTGCAACTATAAAAGAGATCTTAGTCTAGTGAAAATATGTGTGAATATCTGTTAAGACATAGAACAAACAAAAAATAACATATTACAAATCTAGAAGTATAAGATTCAAGGTTTTGTAACCCTAGTGATAAACACAAGATCACTCGTATTATTTTGAATAATATTGAATCGTTTAGTGAAATACTTTCTTTGTTCATTGTTAAGTAACAAATATAATTCTTCCATTTCCATAACATACATAACCTTCTAAGTGTGGTTAAGTAAATTCCGCGTGCTTAATCATATTAACTCAATATATCTTATACACAAAGACACAAGGTTTAACCACCTTAACCGTGTATCTAATCAGGACCCCACAGTTGGTATCAGAGCTAGAGGTTGATATATTTGATTTAGAAGAAACAGAAATGGATGCACATGATGCTCAAACAAATGTTGCTGCAAAGTTGCCCATGATCAAACCCAATGAGTTTGAGTTATGGAGGATGAGAATTGAGCAATATTTTATGGTCCAAGATTATACTCTTTGGGATATAATTATATATGGTGATTCCTTTTCACCAAGCTACTCAGAGGTTGTCCTAGAAGGTAAAACAAGTAGGAAAAGAAATACTGGACCAGTGTCAAATGAAGAGAAGATACTGAAGAGAAATGATCAGAAAGCAAGAAATTTGCTGCTCATGACCATTCCTGGTGAGCAGATGCTATCATTTAACAAGTATCTTGATGCAAAAACTCTTTTTGAAGAGATTTGTGCATATTTTGGTGGTAATGAAACTACCAAAAAGACACAGAAGACACTACTAAAGCAACAATTTGAAAACTTTACTGCTTTTAGTAATGAGTCTCTTGATAAGCTATTCTCAAGATTACATAAGCTTGTCAGTCAGTTAGCTGTGTTAGGTGTTGAGACAGAGAAGGAAGATCTCAACATGAAGTTTTTAAGAAGTCTACCTGATGAGTTCCACACTCATGTTATTGTCTGGATGAACAAACCAGACATTGAAACAATGAAGCTCAATGATTTGTACAACAACTTCAAAATTGTTGAACAAAGTCTTAGAAAGTCTGGAACTTATGGTACTAGTTCTGGGAACGTGGCACTTTTGTCATCTCCTAGTATTGGTAAGGCTGAAGAGGTAGAAGAAGTTGAAAGTGTTTCTAATGCTACAAATGGTGGTCCTTTTACTAGTTCACAAAAGACTGTTGCAGGACTTGGTGATCCAGCATTCTATGTATTTATATCTAGTCAGTCTAGTGGTTCTCCTCTAAATCATGAAGACCTAGAGCAGGTTGATGGTGATGATTTGGAAGAGATGGACATCAAATGGCAGGTTGCTTTGCTCAGCATGAGAGCCAAGAAGCATTGGCAAAGAACTGGGAAGCAAATTACCATAAATGGTAATGATACTGGTGGGTTTGATAAAAAAAAAAGTGGAGTGTTTCAACTGTCATAGGTTAGGACACTTTGCTAAGGAGTGTAGAAGCCCAAGAAAGCAGGAGAATAGAAACACATGGTATAAGCAAGATAGGAGAAAGGAAGTTACTGTTGAAGAGCCAAAGGCTATGTTGGCTTTTGATGGTATTGGTTATGATTGGAGCTCTATGGCTATTGAAGAAGATGCACCACCAAATGCTGCTCTTTTGGCCAATGAATTTGCTCTAATGGCCCATTCTGATTCAGAGGTAAACAACATTACATCTTGTACTGAATCATGTCCTAATCTTAAAGCTTATGAAGACCTTAATAAGAGATTTGAAGCTCATAGAGAAGAGCTACTTAACTCTCTTTTTAATTTGGCTAATCACAAAATATGTCTAGCTGTTTTAGAAAAACAAGTCTTACATTTTAAAAATAATGAAATTCATTTTGCTGATGACATCAATATACTAAAAAATGACATTAAGATCAGAGATGAGTGTATTGTTGAGTTGAATGATTCATTAGCTAAACACAAAAATGAAAGAGAAAATGTAAAGGTTTCTGTGGATGTTTTGGCACATTCCTCAGAAGGATTCAATAAGCTTTGGGAAGCCCAAGTTATTGATAAGGTTAATTCTGGTGTTGGATTTAAGTCAGTACCCCCACCATACAGAGGTGTTCATTCACCTCCAGGTATTGATTTAGCACACACAGGATTACCTGAGTTTCAAGAACCAATCATGGAATATGGTTCTATGGTCACTAAATCTCCTAAGATAGAAAAGGTAAGTAAAAGTTTAGATAAAACTTTATCTTATCAGGACAAGGTGTCCTTTGTTAAGAAAGGAGATGCTATAGTTGTTGAAGATTGTACAACTGATAGTGATAGTGATGAAGAAAAACAGGTTATGTCTAAACCTATCTTGGTTAAGAAAGTAGGAACAAGTATTCCTAAGATAGTCAATCACAACACTAATAGGCCTAAGTCAAATGTTAAGACTGTTAGGAAACCAGTTAGATATTGTGAACAATATAGAACTACAAACAAGCCCAGAGGTAACCAAAGGAATTGGAACAACCTCAAGTCTAACCAATTAGGTGATGACTTTGCATTTTATAATAAAGCTTGTTATACATGTGGTAGTTTTGACCATCTTGCAGCTTTCTGCAACCAAAGGGTAACTGGGTATGAAAACAATAGGGTGAACTACAAAAGGCAAACTCATTTTCACTCTAATACTCATAGAACTAAACCCAGAACAGTCTCAAACAAGTCTGGACCCAAAGGTCCTGACAGACAAAAAGGTCCTGCTAATACAGACAAAAAGGTACTGCCAGAACAAATTAAAGGTACTGGTAGATCAAAAGGTACTGTTAGACCTATGATGACTGTTAACCCAAAATCAACAGCTAAGGATGCAAAAACAACTTTCATACATGCATCTAAAACTGTTCTAAGGCCCATTCAAACAAAAGCAGTGGTCCACAAACAAATTTGGAAACCAAAGGGTGTGACTTCAAAGTTAGCAGACTCTGCTAAGCATGTTATTCACTCTGCTGCTAAGGGTAATAGGGCAAATGCTGTTAAGGCCTCAGCATGTTGGATTCAAAAATCCAATGTTGCATCAACAGTCCTTAAAAGATTAAATTACATTGATGCGAGAGGCAGATTCAAGTCAGTAATGGCTTGGATCCCCAAAGAAAACTAACACTCTTATTTGTGTGCAGGAACATTCTATTGATCATCAAGATCAAGGATACTCAGATAGTGGATGTTCCAATCACATGACAGGCAACATGTCTTATCTTTCAGATTTTCAGGAATTCAATGGAGGATATGTTACCTTTGGAGGTGGTTTTCGTGGCAAAATTTCTGGTAAAGGTACTATTAAAACCGGAAATTTAGATTTTGAAAATGTGTACTATGTACAAGAGTTAAAGTATAATCTTTTTAGTGTTTCACAAATGTGTGACAAAAAGAATAATGTCCTTTTTACTGACACTGAATGTCTTGTTCTATCTAAGGATTTTAAGATGCCTAATGAAAATCAAGTACTTCTTAGAATTCCTAGAAAGGCCAATATGTATAGTGTTGATATGAAGAACATCATTCCTAAAGAAGATTTAACTTGTCTTGTATCAAAGGCCACATTGGATGAATCAATGTTATGGCATAGAAGGCTTGGTCATATTAATTTCAAAACCATAAATAAAATTGTTAAGAATGGTTTAGTAAGAGGTTTACCTCACAAAAGATTTGAAAATGATCAAATATGCATTGCTTGTCTAAAAGGCAAACAACACAAAGCCACTTGTAAGCCCAAAATTTTTAACTCTATCAATCAGTCATTGTTTATGCTGCATATGGACTTATTTGGACCAGTTTCAGTAAGGAGTATACAACATAAAAAATATTGTCTTGTTATAACTGATGACTATAGCAGATTTACATGGGTTTTCTTTTTAGCCACTAAGGATGAGACATCAAACATCCTTAAGGAATTCATTACACTGATAGAAAACCAAGTAAGCAAGAAAGTAAAAGTCATTAGGAGTGATAATGGGACAGAGTTTAGAAATAGAGTTATGGATGATTTCTGCAAAGAAAAAGGTATTAGAAGAGAATATAGTGTTGCTAGAACACCACAACAGAATGGAGTGGTTGAAAGAAAGAATAGAACACTAATTGAAGCTGCTAGAACAATGTTAGCTGATTCTAAGCTACCTATAATCTTTTGGGCAGAGGCAATTAACACTGCTTGCTATGTTCAAAATAGAGTTTTAGTTGTGCAGCCTCACATTAAGACATCATATGAACTCTTTAATGGTAGAACTCCTGCAATAGGATTTCTTAGACCTTTTGGATGTCATGTGACAATTCTCAATACCTTAGACCATTTAGGAAAATTTGATGGTAAAGCAGATGAAGGTTTCTTAGTTGGATATTCTCTTGTTAGCAAAGCTTTTAGAGTTTACAACTTAAGAACTGAGAAAGTTCAAGAAGAACTACATGTGGAGTTTCAGGAAAACAAATCCAATGTAGTAGGTCAAGGACCAAAATGGATATTTGATCTTGATTATCTAACAAATTCTATGAATTATATACCTGTTGTTGCAGAAACTAACAATTTTTCAGGTTCACAAGCAACAAATGAGGTGGAGTTAGATAAAGATCAATCTGATGTCATTATGCCATTGTGGTCAAGTACCAGTGTGGATTTAGCTTCAAACAATGATGAATCTTCTTCTGGTAAAGCAAAAGAAGATGTTGAGGCTCAAAGAAAAGATGTTGGAACAGAGGAACAACTCAATATGTTGAATATTGATGGTACTGCTGAGACAGAGTAAGGTACTGTTAGTACTTCTCAAGGTACTGGTAGTTCTTTTGAAGGAACTGTTAGTTCGGCTGAAGGTCCTGCTGGTCCTTCACACTCAAAAGATGCAGAGTTCCAAGAAGATGAAGTGGATTTAACTAATCTTTCACCATTTTATCATGTTCCTACTACACCACACACAAGGATTCACAAAGTTCACTCCCTGGATAATGTGATAGGAGATATACAATCTGGTGTGAAGACAAGAAGACAACTAGTCTCTTCAGACCAAAAAGGGATTCTTGATGCCCTTTATGCTTCAAAACAACATGAGCTTTCAAACTCTTGTTTATTTGTATGTTTTCTCTCTCAAAAGGAACCAAAGAATATTCTTACAGCCCTAGATGATTCAAGCTGGGTAGAGGTTATGCAAGAAGAGCTTCTTCAGTTCAAGATTCAAAAGGTTTAGGTGCTAGCTGATTTACCTACAGGTGAGAAGCTAATTGGCACTAGATGGGTTTTTAAGAACAAAAGGGATGACAGAGGAATTGTGATCAAGAATAAGGCTAGATTAGTAGCACAAGGGTACACACAAGAAGAAGGAATAGATTATGATGAAGTTTATGCTCCAGTAGCAAGGATTGAGGCAATTAGGCTGTTTCTAGCTTATGCTTCATTCTTAGGCTTCACTGTCTACCAAATGGATGTTAAAAGCGCATTTTTATATGGTGAAATTGGAAGAGAGGTGTATGTTTCACAACCTCCTGGTTTCATTGATCCATTACATCCAAACAAAGTGTACAGAGTAGTGAAAGCTCTCTATGGCCTTCATCAGGCACCAAGAGCTTGGTATGCAACACTTGCTTCCTATTTATTAGAAAATGGATTTCAAAGAGGGAAGATTGATCAGACACTTTTCATCAAACAGCACAAGAAGGATCTTCTGTTAGTGCAGGTGTATGTGGATGACATTATCTTTGGATCTACAAGGAAGGAAATGTGTTTAGAATTTGAGAAGCTTATGAAAGATAAGTTTCAAATGAGTTCTATGGGAGAACTTACATTCTTTTTGGGTTTGCAAGTTAAGCAATCATCTGAAGGCATATTTATTAGTCAAGACAAATATGTTGCAGAGATGCTTAGAAAATTTCAATTTGCTGATTCAAAAATAGCAAGCACACCAATGGACCCAGAGAAGCACCTTCTGAAAGATGAAGATGGAGAAAATGTAGATGTACACAGTTACAGATCTATGATAGGCTCTTTGATGTATCTTACATCATCTAGACCTGATATCATGTTTCCTGTTTGTGTTTGTGCAAGATTTCAAGTTACTCCAAAGGTTTCTCATTTAATTGCAGTCAAGAGAATTTTTAGATATCTCAAAGGTCAACCAAGGTTGGGTATATGGTATTCTAGATAATCTCCTTTTGACTTGGTAGCATATTCAGATAGTGATTATGCTGGTGCTAGCTTAGACAGAAAGTCAACAACTGGAGGATGTCAATTCCTTGGATGTAGACTTGTCTCATGGCAGTGTAAGAAGCAAACAAGTGTGGCAAATTCAACAACTGAAGCTGAATATATAGCTGCTGCAAGTTGCTCTAGTCAAGTTCTATGGCTTCAAAACCAACTTCTTGATTATGGGTACAATTTCTTAAACACTGTTATTTATATTGATAATAGTAGTACAATTTGTATTATTAAAAATCCTGTACAACACTCTAAAACAAAACACATTGAAATTAGACATCACTTTATAAGAGATTGCAATGAGAAAAGATTAATTCAAGTTCTTAAAATTGCTTCAGAGCATAATTTTGCAGATCTGTTAACCAAAGCTTTTGATGTTTCAAGGTTTCAGTTCTTAATAGCAAGTATTGGAATGCTTAATCTTTAAATTTTCAATATGATGTGTTTTTGTACATAAATTTTTGTTGGTACTGCTTGATTTATAAGGTACTGCTAATATATCAAAATTTGAATTGTGTTATTCATACAGTTGGTTTTATGATTATACTAATGCAAGACAAGTACTTTGTACATTGTTCTTTTGGTTTTAGACTAACTATTTCAGGTATGAATATGTGAACACAAAGGATATTTCAAGTGAAATGGAAACAGCAGAATGCTTATCAAATTGCTGACCATAATAGGTTTATGATGGACTGAGTTTAGGAATTTAACCTCCTTAAAACTTCTTTCTTGAAATCTAGTTATGATATTTCACATTGAATTGCTGACTTAGTTGATCAGATAGTAACTGATACAACTCACTTTCTATCATTTTATACTTTTAAGTATAATGTGTAAGTCTAAGGACATCTGATAGAAATAACAGCTAGTAAAAGTGAATCTAACACTTGTGTTGGAGGTAACAATTGCTATGAGCTGGAAACCCTGTCAAGAAAATCTTTTGAATAGATTTATCTTTTCACAGGCAGTTAGTGATAACTGAAATACATTGGTTCTCACACAACCAGAGGTTATTTTAAACCAAAATTTTGATTAGGTGACTGTTATACACTTGATTTCTTCAAAATGGTTGGAAGTAGTATGATTTTTCAATTCTAAAATCATGAACATACTACTAAGTTAAATGATTTCTTAAAAGGATTTTCAAGGATTCTCAAAAACCATTCATTGATGGACTATGAATCAAAATGTCCACTGATTCACCTCTCATAGGAGTTAACACACCTAGAAGTGATGAGGACAGCAACTTAAACTCTTAAGGAATTGATGGCTTCATGTACAATATTGTCTGACAACAAAAGTTACATATTGATGGATCAGTCAAAGGTACATAGTGAGATCTTCCAAACAAGGGGAGGAAACAAAAGTTATTTGCTTCAGGGGAGGTTACAATCTCAGAGAAGGAAATAATTGCCCAGAAAGGAAGAATAAACCAATATATGGAAGGAGAAGACAAGAGCATACAAGATGATGATGTAGAAGTTGAAAATGATTAGAACAGATAAAATATCTAGAAGGGATGAAGCATTTCTAAAGGAGAAAGTTCTATCTAGATCAAACGAAGGAAAGTTTCAATTTCAGTTCATTATGTTTGTTTATCACTTGCAAAGGCATGCTGATAGATGATTTCACTTGTTGAAATCATTGCCTCTTACAATTCCTCCATCCAAGGAAATTGCACCATTTTTTGGTACAATGTTTTGATATTGCTAAAGTCAAAGAAGAACAAGGCAGATGAGTTCAGAATAGAAGAATAGTTCAGATTCATGAAGTGTTTGAAAGATCTTCACAAGTCCTCATTTAATTCAGAAAACATGTTTGAATTAATTCACATGTTTAGGGGAGGATTGTTGGGAATTAAATATTCTGAAGTTAGAGTATTAGAAATTACTCTAAATCGAAGGTACTGCTAGTTCATGATCAAGGTACTGCTAGTACATAAAGGTACTGCTAGAGCAAGAAGGTACTGCTAGTTCAAGTTGAAGGTACTGCTAGTTGTATATGGTACTGCTGATCAGTGACTCATAGGATAAGATCGAAAAGATATTTATTGTATTTTGGTCAAACATATACGGTAGATAATATCTTACTCCATGTGCTTAGTTAACAAGTTGTATACATAGATACATGTTGTATCTTATGTACTGACACAATAAGCATAAGTTAAACAAGTAAGTCGGTCAAGACTTTAAGCAATTTGTAAAGATCTTTTGCAACTATAAAAGAGATCTTAGTCTAGTGAAAATATGTGTGAATATCTGTTAAGACATAGAACAAACAAAAAATAACATATTACAAATCTAGAAGTATAAGATTCAAGGTTTTGTAACCCTAGTGATAAACACAAGATCACTCGTATTATTTTGAATAATATTGAATCGTTTAGTGAAATACTTTCTTTGTTCATTGTTAAGTAACAAATATAATTCTTCCATTTCCATAACATACATAACCTTCTAAGTGTGGTTAAGTAAATTCCGCGTGCTTAATCATATTAACTCAATATATCTTATACACAAAGACACAAGGTTTAACCACCTTAACCGTGTATCTAATCAGGACCCCACAACAAACTAATCATTATTATTGCTACAAGGTTTTTCCATCATCATCTCTAAAACTAACAGCCCCAATGCTATGTGATCAATTTTAGCACGGTTACACTCTAACAGGGATCAAAGATCCTTGAGGCTTAAACCAAACATGAACTCTAGGCGTCTAACACAAGAACCATACGCCTAGGTTTACACACACACCCCTTTGATGGAGTTACATCTTAACCCATACAAATAATAACAGCCCCTATCCTCTTTATATAATAGAGGAGTAGGTTTACAAAGAGATAACTATTAATAATGAAGATATTTTATTAAGAACCTTCCTAAAATATCTTCTTTATCTAAATATATTTGTAGTTTTCCTCTTTGTCACAAATGGTCCTTCATGTTTCATTCTTCTTGTTTTGTATCATCAAATCTATAAAACCCAACAATCTTCCCCTATTTGATGATGAAAAACAAACATGTTCTTGTACGAACTTCCCTAGACGAAGTAGAGAAATTGAGATAATTAAATCTCACCATGAATGAAACAATCTTGTCTTCCCCTTAATCTATGCCATGCCACCACATCTCTTCCCCTTTTTGTTATCAACAAATAAAGAATATAAGCAGTAAAAACTTCCCCTTGAGTGATGCATGTACATTAAATGATTAAACACATCAATATCACATAAGCAGTAGAAACTAACTCTAGCAGTAGAATCTTTAAGCCTAGCAGTAGTATCTACTAAGTGTATTTACTTCACCTTCTCAACATCTCCAGTAGTAGTATGAAATACACTAGCAGTAGTTTCATTATCACTAGCAGTAGTATGACACTTAGTGAATTTTCCATTTAGCACCATAAGCGGTTGTATCTAATATGCTTCCCCTGAAATCAATGTATTAACCATCTTCATGATTCTTCAAATCTGTAAGCTTTATATATTGTTGAAGAAAACTAATCATTACCAATTTGATGCTGAAGTAGAAGAAACCAACCTTGTGTCTTATGTCTTGTACTAAAACTGACTTTGAACGTATACTTAACGTATAGGGAGATCGCAATCTCTTGACAATAAACTCATCTTCAATGAGACACTGAGCACTATAATGTAACTCCTTCAAGTGTTTGTCAATTCGTAGTCACTTGAACGAACGAACAAGTTATCTTTAAAGTGTAACACCCACCTTAAGATATAATAAAACACAACCTTGAAAAATTCCACTTCATCGTCAAATAAGCAACAAATAATCCTCTTCGCCAATAAGAACAAATAAAAATAAGCCTTTAATCCTTTAAGATCAATAACCAAAACCAAAAATCTCCTCGTATGTGTCTTCCCCGTGTGTGTGTTGGAACCAACTTGTTCCAAATCTCCAATATATATGCTTCCCCTTACTACTCGTAATCCTCATGACCAAACAACATATACTTCGAATAACAATGATCATGAACAGTATTAAAAATGTATAGCAGTAGAAACTCAAACTTCTAGCAGCAGTATTAATTCTTGCGTAGTAGTAGAAAGTTTGATAGGAAGCAGTAGTAACAAATAACGCTAGCAGCAGAAAAACATGACAGCAGTAGAATCACTCTAGCGTAGCAGTAGAAATTAAGTCGAGTAGTAGAAGCTTACTATGTTCAGCAGTAGTAAAAAGCTTCTAGCAGTAGAAACTCAAAACGTAGCAGTAGTAAAAACTCGAACAGATCTACTCCAATCCAGAAACTTTTTTTTTTTTTTTTTTTTTTAAGTATCCAAACGACGCATTTCAGTGTCACTAAAGTGTCACTAAAAGATATGTTTTTGCAGTAGAATTCGAGACATCATAACTTACGATTGAAAGCTCTGATTTAAGATCCCTTCGGTGAAATTGTATCTTGATATATGAAGAATCTCCAGTAAAAATTTCAGCCCGATCCAACGGTTAACGAAGGAGTTATCGCCGTTCAAAAACAGCTCTGTAGTGAGTTTTAGAAAATATGAACCAGATCCGACTTACAAATATGTTTCTGCAGCAGACTTTGAGACACCATATCTTTCAATCAAAGGCTCAGATTGAAGATCCCTTCGATGAGAATCTTCCTTGATATGTAGAGAACCTTCAGTAAAAAATTTAGCCCTATCCAACGGCTAACGAATGAGATATTGCCTTTGCAAAACTGCTCTACAGAAAGTTGCGAAAATTGATCCAAAATCGAATTTTTCTTCCTGTTCTTCGACAAAACCTTGTAGAATCCCACGATCACGAGCCCCTAGGCTCTGATACCAATTTTGAAAATCGTTTAAAGCTTAAGGTTGTTTAGACCTCATCTAGGGATTACACAATAATAACGATTAATAACAATACGATGCACAGCGGAATAACAAACTAATCATTATTATTGCTACAAGGTTTTTCCGTCATCATCTCTAAAACTAACAGCCCCAATGCTATGTGATCAAGTATAGCACGGTTACACTCTAACAGGGATCAAAGATCCTTGAGGCTTAAACCAAACATGAACTCCAGGCGTCTAACACAAGAACCATACGCCTAGGTTTACACACACACCCCTTTGATGGAGTTACATCCTAACCCATACAAATAATAACATCCCATATCCTCTTTATATAATAGAGGAGTAGGTTTACAAAGAGATAGCTATTAATAATTAAGATATTTTATTAAGAACCTTCCTAAAATATCTTCTTTATCTAAATATCTTTGTAGTTTTCCTCTTTGTCACAAATGGTCCTTCATGTTTCATTCTTCTTGTTTTGTATCATCAAAACTATAAAACCCAACAACAACCCAAGAGGAGGTCCTGTTTTGGTACAACTCAAAGAGACACCCATAAGGGTGCGTTGGGTTCTACTGCTAGGCAAATGGTACACCCAAGAGGGTGTTTGTGTGGTCAATTGCAATTCAGTTCACACACCCAAGAGGGTGTTTGTGTTGGTCGATTTCCATTCATATCACACACTCAAGAGGTGTGATGCTCGTTATTGTAATTGGTTAAAGGACCTCAAGTCCATCGCAAAAGGGTGCGTTGGTTTGGGTCATGTCGCGAGGTCGAGTGTGTTTGAAGTCCTCTTGGCTTGTTCCCTCGGATTCGAGGTAACGAACGTCTAGCTTACTCATCTTGGTGGCCCAATAAAATCAAAAGAATAGATACTGATATAAAATTTAGAAGCTGGTTAACCAGTTACGTTTGTGGTTGGATCGAAGAATAATAGGCCCTACAAAGGTGGGCCTGGTCATTACAGGGCCGAAGCCCAATTAATAACTATGGGATGCGTTGGATTCAGATCATATTAGACAGATTTTGTCAGCATATTACTTTTATTAACTAAGAAGGAAAAAAAAGAGTTATAATAATAACAATAACAAGGTGAGTAACAAGTGGGGAAGTGAAGTATAAATCGGATTGTGACATCTATACGAGCCAAGCCATATTGTTTGTTTTCTTCGACCTATTTCACGACTCGTTCCCGACTCACTCGTCTTACTCGCTCTCCACATGATTTCACAGCATACTCTAATTTACTAAACTTGTAAATATTAAATATGCTTATTCACTTATATCGCCCAATTGACTTGTTCACGCTCGAAATGATTATATAAAAACCTACTAAAGTTTTATAAGATTATAAAACGGCCTTTACCTAAGCACATATTTTGAAACTCATAGTTACCACGAGAAACCAACACACATGCACAGGTCCTGCCCAACTTTTATATAATAAATAAACTATTCATGTTCTTATCAAAATTGACAAACGAAACTTTTTATATACAACATCTATAAACTAGTTTCTCAAATTTACAATCCTTTTCAAATGAAACCATTACCTACAAATAATTATTCATACACTTCTAAATATATCGTTGGCAAATATTTCAAAATAACTACTTATATACTTTTATAACTATTATTTTTACGAATCGTTAACAATAATGTTCCTACATTCCGACAACGTCTAGTAGTTTTCAAAATCACTTTTCGTTCATCATATTTCGGTTATTGTCAAATCAGAATCTTATTCGTCTTCGATATTTTTATTGTCATACACTTATACACTTCCAAGAGCCAATACTTACAAATGCTTAGAAAACTGTTTTAAACTAAAATTGTTGCCACACCAGCAACAATAACTTAAACACTTTAAAACTCTTGAATTAAATTGCGTTGAGTTTTAAAATTAGTCTGTGAACTAAAATAAGTATTACTAATTTAGTTCGCGTGTTGGTGCCGAACACTATCTGAACTATTGTATTATTTGACTGCTATTTGCCAAGGTGAGTTTATAGCTCCACTCTCTTTATACTTGTTTTACAATTACGGTGAGAAACATGCAAAACTATTTTATGGACCAACACTATTGTTTTAGCAAACTATTACGTGGATTAGCCTAAGCCCTGTTATGTCCCATTTTGCCCAAACTCATGAACCGTCAATTCCTGCTGGCAAGCGCGAATGTTATAAATAGATCTATTGGGAGTAACGTCCCCGTTTGGTTTGACCAGATAGGCAAACGAACGTATACCATGTCGAAACACAAGTGTCTGGGATAAACACTTGCCGGGCCGCTATATAAAACATGCTTCAAGAGCATGCACACTGTTATAGATTCGATTGCATGAACTTAGTGCTAGTGTAATAGACTATTTTTATATGACATTATATGCATCGTAATATTCATATACAAAACTCGAGGTCCAAATTATTGATTTTACTACTTGCTTATAAACCTATGAACTCTCCAGCTTTTTGCTGACTTTTAGCATGTTTTTCTCAGGTGTTTAGGAAACTCATTATTGGCAAGGCATGGCAAGGCAATGGACATAAACTATGTACCAAAGTGTTTTCACACATTTTAAATGACTTGTTTTTATAGGACCACTAAACCTTTGGGCTTACCTGTTAAATTAAATCTCAGATGTAAACTTGATTTAATCCAACTAAATGTATTTTAACGGAGTATGTATTCCGTTCTTTAGTACCTTGTGTTATGATTTTCCAATTCGGTAGCACCCTATGACCCGAATGCTTCTGCTATACCAGATTTGGGGGTGTTACAGATTGGCATCAGAGCCTAGGTTATAGAGAACTAGGTACATATAAACCCTAAACTATAACCGCTTTTTACAAAAACAAGTCCCTATAACCGCCACTTGCCTGCCTGCCTTGCTTGCCACTTTACTTGCTATTTAATTGTCTTAACTATATGTTACTGTTCGTTGATTTTACTCAGCTACATGTACTATAAGTATTTCATGTATATTTATACATACTTAATTTACACTATTTACCACGAGTATTTTCTATATACTTACACACATATACCGTTTTTTCACAAACTATGCCTTCCCACAACATCTCTCAGACCTCACCGGGCTTGAATGATCCCAGCATGCAGATGCTTCAGGATTATCATACACCAGACCCTAACATCGTTGAGCCTACACCACCATCATCACCGCATACTCATACCACACCAGTCACTCAGGTTACTCCTACTGTTCCTCGCCGTACTATACGCATAATCATACGCCCATCTACTAGACCATCATCCCACACTACGGAGGGTACCCAAATCCCTGCTCACACTCTTCTGTTATCTCCATCCCGTTATAGGTCCCTATGCACCTACATAGGCACTCCTACTACCCCAGCATCACCACCACCCATTATATCACCACATTCACCTACCCACTCACCTCCACGCCAGAGGCTCAGAAGGGCTAATGACTTTTACTCAACAGAGGTTCCAGAGAGGAAGGATGAGCAGACTGAGTAGGTAGTTGTTGGGCAGACGTTAGCTGAGAGTACTCCTACTGAGGGTACAGGGATTGATGCTGATTTAGATTTGGGTATGCAGCAGAGGGCAGTTGTGCCCCGGATTAGCATAATACTGGAGGATGTGCCTAGTACTTTTGAGGCTGGAGAAGGATCGAGGAGATCTCAGGATGAGACAGAGGACGGCGCAGGATAGAAGGAGATACCGTGTATGATCAGTCACACTGCTGCTATTGGAAGCCCAAATTACGTGCTTTCCTCACAATCTTTTGTGCCTCCAGATTCTCCACTTCCAGTAGCATCGCCAGCTGCTATAGAGACCGATGCTATCTCACAGATTCAGACTCAGCTAGATTTACAGACTGACATACTGGGTCTCCACTCTGACCAGCTTAACGAGTTACAGCCAGCCCGTTTTGATCAGTATGATAATGATTTCAGCAGACTGTATGCTAGGACACACTCCAACAGTCGAGATATCCTTGACTTGGGTGACAGATCAGATAGACTTGAGCAGACACAGGTTGTAGCCCAAGAGGCAGCCCAGGTGATGCATGGGAGGATGCTGATCCTCGAGGCCCAGGTTGCAGCATTGTTGAGGGCTGATCAGGCACACCGCAAGGAGAACTTAGCATTGAGGACTCGCCTTGTTGATGTTGTCATATTTCACTTAACTGAGGAGTTCTCAGTAAGTATAGGATATTATTAGGAAGCTTGTAATTTTCAAATCTTGTAACCGACTCTTAATCTATAACAAGCTCGCTTTGTCATCTATCTCTGTTACTGATTAAATCCTTTCTTTCATAGTCTACGGTGATGTTATCCACTCATGTGATGACTCCTCCTGATTTTTTTTCAAAAATTTCACCGTTTGTTTTCTCTTATAGACAAATGACTTCACTATCATTTTATAAACTAAATCACAGTCACCTTACCAGTTTTACTAATTTCTTATAAATCATTTTGTTTATCTGAAAGCCACCGTAGCCACTAATTTACAAAACAACAAAAATTGCGTAGCTACCACTTTATAAACTATTTCACATATACATTACAAACCAATTTTTCGTCATCCTACAAACTATTTTACTACCATATCATAAAATTAAAGATTTCAACCTTACTACTATCTTATAAACAACAAATTGTTTTCTAATTGCCCTATAAAACATTTCGCAACTCATTTTACAAACTATAGTGCTACCGTGCAATAAACCAATTCGCTGCTTTACTACTATTTCACAGACCAACAAATGGTGTAACTAACAATGTATAAAATCTGTTACGATCATTCCGCAAGTTTTACTACCAAGTTATAAATTATTTTGCTTCCATATGAGCTACTTTAGTCATTACCTCATGAAACAATAAACCGTGTTGCTATTACCCTACAAACTATTTTGCAGGTATCACACAGATCATTTTGTTATTATTCTACGAAATTACTTCACTATTTATTCACAAATCAAACTACAACTTTTCTACTACCTTGCAAATAATAAAAATATTTTTTTTACCCCATGAGCTGCCTTGCAAACTGCTCCATAAATTATCTCGTTAACCTCTTGTAAACCAACTACTTCCTCGAAAAGTATTTCTTACTACTATCCCATAAACAAAATAACCGATAAGTTTTCTTCTAACTAAACCCAACATTGCCTCACTAAATCTTAACTATACGTAGCCTAATCATCCATGTATAATTCAGGTAGAACCGTGCTATACTAGGAACAGTGGCTCTAAATTTTTACCAAAAGGCAAATCTTCTTCTCCCATTTCGAGAAATCAAAAACTCGCGTGTGTGGTACATAAAAGTAATATGAGACTTAGGCATCCGTGCTAGAAGCACAGAAACCGAAATGACTTTAATGCAACCCTACTGCATAGAAATCAGCCTTGTCTCATACCACATTCTAATCCGAGAGGATAAGCTACACCACCAGCCATCATCGAACAACTCCACCGATTAGCATCTCATTGTACACTACCCCTTTCCAATTCTGAGACACCTCATCATCAATCAGACAAATATTTAAACTTTGATGGCTACTGGATAACTCATTACCCCGTATGCGATCGGAACATATTTTTGCTTTATAGCGATTGTGGCAAATAGCTGAAATGGTTATATTCAGATCCTTAATAGAAATTTTACCTTCTGCACAGAACGCTAAGCACTCGAACAACTTGACTGACCGATTGCCAGTAATAATCAACATTGTTCTACAGAGTTATACTCTCCGCGTTAAGTGCTCAGTCCCCTACTGATCCAACTGACTGACTGTTAGTAGCAATCAACACCATTCTTCCAGGCCGTAATCTAAACCTATAAAACTCCCCGTACTAGCTTGGGTGACCCTATGCCCACAAAACCTGGAGATTTCGACATCATCCCCAGTGTATATTGGATGTCAAAATACCACGCTATAATCCTCCACGAAGGGAAAACTGGTTCGCGTATCCTATATTAATAGAATCCTAGCAACACAAGAAGGACCCATCGGCAGAAGTAAACAATGAGTGAACCACTAAACTTTTAAAGATCTGCAGATCTACCAGAAATTGTCTAGTAACCCAACAGAAGTCTTAAGGCATTACGGAGAAACCCGAACCACTATCGTGGGGGCAGATGCCTAACCTTTCACTAATCCCTCGAGAATACGAGCTGGCCTAGGACACGAGGTTTTATCAAAATGCCATTACTCACTAAACCAAACCTTAGAGGTAAACCAAGAAACTCCGCCTAAGACTATAAATATCGATATATTATACTTTGACATTGCTTCATCAAAATACAATTTATCCTCTTCATTCCTTATAAGGAGGTTTCCTTATAGGCAGCAGATACATTAAGTCGGATATTCAATATACCATTAACCTTATAACATGGTGCACTCTAGGAGTCTAGATGGCACGGCCTCATCATTTTTCTATAAGACCTCATCTACACACCGAGATACTAAGAAATCTTAACATACCGAATAATCATTCATACATAGTCCTCACTAGTAGCAGGTGCGACATCTTCCCGTATATCTTTCGATTGATTTATTCATTCCAAACCATTGGTGCAACAATTTAGGTCATGATACCTCCTAAGCACAGCTTAGGTAAGTTGAATGCTTAAATCAAAAGCTTCGCCTAATATTAAACATCAAGCTCTACTCAGCCTTGACAACTAGGATCTGTCGTTGGACACTAGAATCATATGTAGATGTACATACCCAACTACACCTTCTTCCTCGATATTCTTCCTTTAAGAACCACTCTTTAAAAATGCATTAAATCAATCATAAAACTCGTGTGATACTATTCTTTTATTTGAGATCTTATTCGTCGTCTTCTTTTACGATGTAGCTAAATGACTTCTACAAGAAGAACAACCAAGACCACACACAGTCAACCTGTTGCTACCACTCTCCCAACTGGGAATGAAGCAAATCTGCTTATCGTAAATCAAGCCATGCTAGACCAGTTGGTTAATGACCGTGTGGCAACAGCACTAGCTGCAGCGGATGTAAATAACTCGACTTCTGATATCGGAAACTCAAAACCTAAGAACAACAAAAACAACCGCAGTTGCACCTATCAAGAGTTCCGAAAGACCATGACTGGAGGTCTTGGGGGAACCGAGGGAACTATTGCTTTGATCAGATGGATTGAAAGGCTGGAAGCTGTGTTTCGAATATGTGGTTGTATGAATGAAGACAGGGTTAAGTATGCATCACTCACCTTCACGGGTGCTGCTCTAACCTGGTGGAACGACTATTTGAAGTCTGCAGGCATTGATGCCGCGTACGTAATGCCATGGGAAAATTTCAAGGAAAGGGTGTTCAAAAAGTTTTGCCCTTGCAACGAAGTTAAAAAGTTGGAGGTTGAATCTTAGAACCACAAAGTGCAGGGTACCAACAATGCTGCATACGACCAACACTCTCAAGAGTTGACACTGTTATGCCCTGGGATGGTCCAAACTGACGGCCGCCTACTGGAGAGATACCTTGGAGGATTACCCCCATACATTAAGGTTAATGACACTACCTCCAAGACCGCTGATCTCCATGAGCCTATGGCCAACAAGCTGATGGACCAAGTAATCAGGGCTACCGCCGAGAAGGTGGTTGACAACAAAAGGAAGTAGGGAGATCACTTCAAAAGCAACAACAACAATGGTCCGAACAAGCGACCAGAAATGGTTAAAGTCTATACTATCGGTACCAGTGCAAAGAAAAGGTATGCTGGAACGTTACCCAAGTGCAACACGTGCCCGTTTCATCACCGTGGGCCTTGCCCCATTCAGTACGGGAACTGCAGGAAGATCGGTCACCAAGCTAAGGATTGCAAGGCTCCTACTCTAGTGTTAGACCCGAAGGTCACTGTCACGTGCTTTGAGTGTGGAGTAATTGGGCACTTTAGAAGTGAGTGTCCAGAACTGAGGGATAAAAATGAAGGAGTATGTCAGGACCCTAGCGGCACTGCGGGTAATGAAGATGCTTGGAAATCTCTCTTTGCATAATAAGATCTAAATCTATCCCCTCTTGGATTGTATCTCCTCGAGTATTTGTACTGTCTTAAAGATCTTCTGTATCGTTGCATTGTATGGATCCTCATGTAATGAATTCCCTATATTTTATGTCAAGATGTTATGATGACTTCTTTCTGTTACACTCCCTATTGTACCAACCATGTTTGAAATTTTCCGCCAACTATTATGCTATCGACATATGTAAGGTGGTGCACCTTTAAAAATCTATTGTGATTTCAAACTTATAAATGGAATGGCCAATACTGTTTAAAACCCAATACCATTTTGACTAAACCAAGCATGGCATCATCAATCCTCAATTAAGCATAGCCTGATCACCTATGTTTAATTCAGGGAGGATTATGCTGTGATGGGAATAGTCACCTCAAGAAATTTGTACCTCAAAACTGACACTTCACTGTCAAGGTTCAACAGTCTCTCGAAAAGGTCTCGAATTCACGTAGGAACGTGAAAACAAAATCAAGCGTAAATGCCCTCAAATTTTTCCAACTCCATCGGGTAACTCTAAGTGAAAACCGAGTACGGTTTTCCTTCTAAGGCGGTGTAACAACTGAGAAATTTCAAGTCATTACTTTTACTAATTTTAATTGCTTATTATGCTATTTTAAGTAAATTGGCTTTTGCCGGGAAAGTTGCCCGCGTACGTCGTGACACGTACACTAAAATTTGTAAATTGAATCAGGCTATGCTCAGTTTACCCGTTAATATGATTTATATTCCCCCACGTACTTGTTTTCATATGGAATAATATAATTTTCCATTTCTACGCGAAGTGTGCACATTTTACGTTTTACGCGTTTTCAGCTCGCGGTTTAGGCTTTAAAGGCGTTATAACACTCCGAAAGGCTCGAGAAATTTATGAAACATCAAATTGGGTCATTTTAAGTTAAATTTAACATTTTTATGAAAATAGTATCTTCATGACATTCATTTCCATAAACTATGCATAAAACGTTACCGATTTAGCCCCGTTGGCCTTCAAACTCACTCCGTGACTTATAATACTAGTAAAAAAGATGTATACAAGGTATATTTACAATATAATAAAAGAAAACCCTCCCCATAAATCCCTTAGTCCGGCCTCCCATCAATACCACCCTCCCCTTTAATTACTTGCACACTCTTCATTTTTATCATTACCCATAAACTCATTATATCTTTGCATGCAACTCCCACTCTCTCTCACTAAAAATCATCCAACACCAAAGTTCCTTCTCCTGGACTTCTTACTGCTGTGACATCCCCCCCCCCCCTCAAGACCATCTTCATCAAGCTTTCAAGTATCCAAAAACCTTGCATTAGTTAACCCAATTGAGCCTTAGTAAGTTTCTTTAATTAGTTTCATCTCATTTTCTTTATTTTCCTATGTTTATTAGAGATTTTCCTAGGCTAAACAAACATCTATTGCATGTTTCATTTTAGTTTATTAGAGTCAAGATCTTATGGGAAATAGGTATTTTGATAATTGGTTAGTGTTGATAGGTAAAAGTTATGCAAGAGATTAATGGATCTTATAGAATTTTTGGCTAGTTATGGATGTTTATCTTGGATGTTTGTTACTAAAAACTGAAGTTAAAACTAAAGATAATCTTTCATCTCCTGGAAATATTGATTTATTGTATGAATAAAAGAGTAGGAATCATTGGTCTTGAGCATGCATGTGTATTAGAGGTAATAAATGCACAAAAGTAGCCATTTTGATTGGTCAATAGTCTGTCCCAGATTTGATGCTTCAAGATCCGTTCACCATTTTGTGCTCAGAAGGTTTTAAGCAAAAATAAAAATATTGGGAGTTAGCCACAGGTCCTAGGATCATTTATCCGAACACCTTACATCCTAATTCATCATGGAGATTTTTATAGAAAATCCACACTAAAACTGGTCCAGGAATGCATGTCAGATTTGAAAGGCTAATTACTCTAAAATGTTGTAAAGAACATTAGGTTGGTGTAAACATGAAAGTTGTAGCCAAGACCTGTAGAAAACTTTTCCCATAAGCCATGTGTCCAATAGACCTGTAGATAAGAATATACACTCTTTTTCCTAAACATATTTGGATGCTGAGTATAACTATCTAGAGACACAGGGGTAAATTTGTAATTTTACCCATGTTCTGAAGTTCTCAGTAATGTGAGGCCTTGATTTTCATATTTTACAGAGTCATACCTTTCTAAGCATATAAAGTTCATAATTTTAGCCTTCACGGTTTAGAAATGGCGACCCAATTGGTGCGGCAATTTTATAAAATTTCCATCAGCATTGCATTTTTAAACCATATAAACTTTATTAAACGTCTTTCGACCCATGTCTTGCTATAAGACTTTTAAATAAATGACCATGTGATATTTTGAGTTCAAGTACTGAGTTAAGTCATAAATAATAAGTATTATACTTTAATCCCCGAGCCTAAGTCGTGTTATATTTTATTTAGGTCACTTGTGATCTTGCGGTTTTCTCGACGTGCACACTTCTCCGATTTCCGTTGCTACTTCATTATTGGTGAGTTCATAGCCCCAATTTTACCTTAATTGTTTTACAAACTCCGTGGGGGAGATACATGCTATAAATAACTATGATCACAATGCTTTGAAAACTGTATGCTATCCTGACATTGTTATTGCCTAAGTTTCCCAAAGCCTGAAAGTCCCTTCTTTATCGTGAACCGTTAATCACTTGCGAGTGAACGCGAATGCCGTGAATAGATCTATTGGGAATGACTTTCCCCATTTTGGACCGCTGCCCTGCATGGGCAACCATATGCACTGTATTTGAGGTTGCTAGGTAATTAGGCTATTACCTCTTGTTGAAGGGCAAAATTATATTCCGCTAGAATATCTGACCAAGTTAATGTTCGGGGTCACGAGCTTAGTGCAATAATAACTGAATCAGACTCTGCATTTGTTGCTTAGTCGTTTTTATAAACTGAATTATATTGTGATCAACTGCTTATTACTAAAACTCTATGGATTCACTCAACCTTTGTGTTGACGTTTTAGCATGTTTTATCTCAGGTTTAAAGGCATGAAGGTCTTGGATGGAGTCGCACGGATATATTTTGAGGACTCGGCATATTTTCACATTTGAAGTGTCTATATTTTAAAGATTTATGTTATGTTTAAAACATCTGCAATCTTTTGAAAACATTGTGTTTTATGAAAACTGTTGGGACCTCTGCAAACTCTGAGAATTTAATGTATCAAATGTGAAACACTTTTAAAACGTCTCTTTTCAAGGGTCGTTTTCCATGACTTGTACTTTGTGCTAGGAAGTAATACCCCAGTGATCTATCTTCCGCTGTTATAATTTTGGGGGTGTTACAGGCAGGGAGGATGTGACAAACGGTAATTTTCCCACAAATATTTTAATAATAAATGCTAATTTATTATTACCTGACTGATAAATTAGGCATTCATGAGCCTACATAACTATTTTGGGAAGCAAACCCGCACACTGTAGCATACAATAACTCACCAAAACTATTTGATTTTATCAGAAAAGGTGAATTTTCCACTTTTTGACATTTACGGACCTCAACAGAACAAAAACACGAGGTTATCTCACTTTTCCTGAAAAACGACACCACACACGTACCAACACCACGTTAGTAACAGTTTAACTTCATGAATTATCTTGAAGTCAATAAATTTTGTTTTTATGCCAGTACTATAAAAACGTCTCCGAAATTTTATTTTCTATGATTATATCAAACCGGGGTAACACGCTTACACCTTAGCTCAAACGAGACACGGGGTACACCAACCACACTTAATTATAATAAGACAAAGCCGTATAATAATAATCAATAATATCCACCCACCCCACACTAAAAGATAAAACGTTATCTTCCATTCCCCCAAAAACCCTTAACGTCTTCCTCCTCCTCGATAGCAGCCCCCACATCCAAGCATAAACCTACAAATCCAAGACTGATCCGTCACTCTCCTCCTTTTCCTTCTTCCTATGGAGAATCACGGAGAAGCTTTGGAGGTACCAAAGGGATAACGAGTATTTCTCATTTTGGTCACCTCACGAATTGAAGCAAAGAAAGGAAGAGTCAAATCTGCTTATTTTTCTTCTTTTTAATCACCAAATGACCCTTAGGAAAGCCACATCCCTCAAATTTCACCAATAATCAAGGAGGTAGCTGTGGTGTTTTCCTGCCTGAGGTCTGTTGGTGCTTGCTGTTGTTCGATCTCTTTTATTGGTCTCCCCTTGTCAATCGACTAGTATCTATTATAAGGATCTTGATACTTTATCTCATTAGGTATCGATTAATTTTGTCCGTGATTCAATTTATTTAAGTTGTGATTTGATTTTTGATATATCAATCGATTTATGGTGCTTGTTGTGGTTAAAATTTCTCTGTTGTTGCTAAATCTTGTGTGGCAAATAAAATGTTAATTCACAATTAAATACTGTGTTGGCTTATTGAGTAGAAATTATGTTGCTCGGCTTTGAGCTTAAATTTGGAATTGGGTGCATCATTTTGAGTTTTAAACCCCTACTGCTTCTTGTTGTGTTTCTAAGGTTACCGTGTTCTTGTTGGTTCCCTGCATTGAGTCGACAAGACAGATGATGCTAATCTTGAGTCAAAACTTTAAATGAATTCGGATTAGGCTTAGAGGTCGAAATCCAATAGGTTCGGTTGGTTATTGTTGTTTTGGTTTCCAGGAAAACACACCCACGAAGGGTGTGTTGTGGTTACTGTCTCGGGTCATGAGTATAAGTCCAGTAGTGCTTTTCTTGGTCTCGTGTTGTAAACTAAACACGACCCAAGCAAAACTTGTCTTTTTATAGTGTGTCTCGGCTTGTAGTATGAGCCGAGAGTATATGGATCGAAACCACTCGAGCCCCAACACAATGAGGGTTTCGCAAGTGCTTCATTATATTACTTTAGCTGCGTACAACTAGGCTCAGGGGAAATTGGTGTCAAATTTAATAGCAGCCTATGGTCGAACTCTTGTTTCCATGGTCCAAACCACGGCAGTCCCAAGAGGGTGTCGTGGTGGTTGTTTATTGTTCACAGTCATGGCTCACCCCCAGCCCAAGAGGGCGTTTGTGTTCCTATTCGAGCCAAGTACAAACACTAAGGAAAGTGTTTGTTTCAAGTCATGAGTCGAGCCTTTTTGTCACAAGTGTGGCTTAGTTTAATCATAAATGCCTTGCTTAGTTAACGACAAGAACAACCCAAGAGGGGGTCCTATTTTGGCACAACTCAAAGAGACACCCATAAGGGTCCGTTGGGTTCTACTGCTAGGTAAATGGTACACCCAAGAGGGTGTTTGTGTGGTCGTGTGGTCGATTGCAATTCAGTTCACACACCCAAGAGGGTGTTTGTGTTGGTCGATTTCCATTCATATCACACACTCAAGAGGTGTGCTGCTCGTTATTGTAATTGGTTAAAGGACCCCAAGTCCATCGCAAAAGGGTGCGTTGGTTTGGGTCGTGTTGCGAGGTCGAGTGTGTTTGAAGTCCTCTTGGCTTGTTCCCTCGGATTCGAGGTAACGAACGTCTAGCTTACTCATCTTGGTGTCACAATTAAATCAAAAGAATAGATACTGATATAAAATTTAGAAGCTGGTTAACCAGTTACGTTTGTGGTTGGATCAAAGCCCAATAGGCACTACAAAGGTGGGTCTGGTCATTACAGGGCCGAAGCCCAATTAATAACTATGGGATGCGTTGGATTCAGATCATATTAAACAGATTTTGTCAACATACTAATTTTATTAACTAAGAAGAAGAAAAAAAAAAAGTTATAATAATAACAATAACAAGGTGAGTAACAAGTGGGGAAGTGAAGTATAAATCGGATTGTGATATCTATACGATCCAAGCCATATTTTTTGTTTTCTTCGACCTATTTCACGACTCGTTCCCGACTCACTCGTCTTACTCGCTCTCCACATGATTTCACGGCATACTCTAATTTACTAAACTTGTAAATATTAAATAGGCTTATTCACTTATATCGCCCAATTGACTTGTTCACGCTCGAAATGATTATATAAAAACCTACTAAAGTTTTATAAGATTATAAAACGGCTTTTACCTAAGCACATATTTTGAAACTCATAGTTACCACGAGAAACCAACACACATGCACAGGTCATGCCCAATTTTTTTACAATAAATAAACTATTCAAGTTCTTATCAAAATTGACAAACGAAACTTTTTATATACAACATCTATAAACTAGTTTCTCAAATTTACAATCCTTTTCAAATGAAGCCATTACCTACAAATAATTATTCATACACTTCTAAATATGTCGTTGGCAAATATTTCAAAATAACTACTTATATACTTTTATAACTATTATTTTTACGAATCGTTAACAATAATGTTCCCACATTCCGACAACGTCTAGTAGTGTTCATAATCACTTTTTGTTCATCGTCTTTCGGTTATTGTCAAATCGGAATCTTATTCGTCTTCAATATTTTTATTGTCATACACTTATGCGCTTCCAAGAGCCAATATCTACAAATGCTTAGAAAACTGTTTTAAACTAAAATTGCTGCCACAGCAGCAACAATAACTTAAACACTTTAAAACTCTTGAATTAAATTGCGTTGAGTTTTAAATTTAATCTGTGAACTAAAACAAGCATTACTAATTTAGGTCGCGTGTTGGTGCCGAACACTATCTGAACTATTGTATTATCTGACTACTATTTGTCAAGGTGAGTTTATAGCCCCACTCTCTTTATACTTATTTTACAATTGGGGTGAGAAACATGCAAAACTATTTTATGGACCAACACTATTGTTTTAGCAAACTATTACGTGGATTAGCCTAAGCCCTATTATGTCCCATTTTGCCCAAACTCATGAACCGTCAATTCCTGCTGGCAAGCGCGAATGTTATAAATAGATCTATTGGGAGTAACGTCACCGTTTGGTTTGACCGGATAGGCAAACGAACATATACCATGTTGAAACACAAGTGTCTGGGATAAACACTTGCCGGGCCTCTATATTTAACATGCTTCTAGAGCATGCACACTGTTATAGCTTCGGTTGCATGAACTTAGTGCTAGCGTAATAGACTATTTTTATATGACATTATATGCATCGTAATGTTCATATACAAAACTCGAGGTCCAAATTATTGATTTTACTGCTTGCTTATAAACCTATGAACTCACCAGCTTTTTGCTGACTTTTAGCATGTTTTTCTCAGGTGTTTAGGCAACTCATTATTGGCAAGGCATGGCAAGGCGATGGACATAAACTAAGTACCAAAGTGTTTTCACACATTTTAAATGACTTGTTTTTATGGGACCACTAAACCTTTGGGCTTACCTGTTAAATTAAAACTCAGACGTAAACTTGATTTAATCCAACTAAATGTATTTTAACGGAATATGTATTTCGTTCTTTAGTACCTTGTGTTATGATTTTTCAATTCGGTAGCACCCCATGACCCGAATGCTTCCATTATACCAGATTTGGGGGTGTTACACTTGACCCTCCACCCTAATAATCAAGGTTGTCAAAATCGCGATCCTGATCGTAGGATTGTACGATTCTACGGTCATACATATAAAAAACGAGCAGGATTGTAGTAGGATCTTAATTTAATCAGGATCGGTTTAGGATCATAGAATCGTAAACGATCGGATCCTACTACAAGCCCATGTTTTTTATCTCAAGTGGAGCAAGATCGGTCTAGGATCGTAGGATTGCACATAAGATCGTAGGATCGTAAACGATCTGATTCTACTAAAAGCTTATCTTTATTAATGTTCTACTACTACCGTTGTTCACATATAACTTTTTTTTTATTATGCATTTAGATTCATTTATAATATAAAACGAGGGGGTCGACGACCCCCCGCGTTGCGGGGGAGGGGGTGGGGGTGTTCCCCAACTTTTTTTTTTTTTGAAAAATTATTTCGTTAATAATGGTGCAAGTTTCATAATTTTTCGAGACCGTTTGGTACGAAAAATAATAAAAACAAAAACAAAGAAAAATATATTGATTTCGAGAAAGTATTGCATATTTATACTCGGTTTTGTTGGAAAAATTATTTCGTTAATAATGGCGCAAGTTTCATAATTTTTCGAGCCCGTTTGGTACGAAAAATAATAAAAACAAAAACAAAAAAAACAAAAAACAAAAAAAAAAAAAAAAAAACAAAAAAAAAACAAAAAAAAGTTAAGTACTGTAGCATGAACAGTAAAAAATAATATTTTATTTTTTTTGCAGACTTGGGATACTCGTTTTTGTTGGAAAAATTATTTTGTTAATAATTGGGCAAATTTCATAATTTTTCAAGCCCGTTTGGTACGAAAAATAATAAAAACAAAAACAAAAACAAAAACAAAAACAAAAAAAAAACAAAAAAAAAAAAAAAAAAAAAAAACAAAAAAAGTTGAGTACTGTAGCATGAACAGTAAAAAATAATATTTTATTTTTTTTGCAGACTTGGGGTTTAATATATAGATATTGTTGTGAACAATAATTGAGGGAATGAATATTCTTATATTTTTTTATCTATAAAGTCAGAGATACATGGGGTATATATAAGATAAACAGTAGGGTAAAAACCCTAATAGCTAACTGGGCCGTGGGCCTCTTATGGGCTATATGGACATCCACTCATAATTATCCATAACACTCCCTCTTGGATGTCCATATTGTTAATACGCTTAGGAAATGCTGCCTCATTAAAAACCTTGTCAGGAAAACCCAGTGGGACAAAACCATGACTAAGGGAAAAAGAGTGCAACGCGTATTGTCTCCCTCTGATGATTATATCACTTGAGATCTTTGAGTCGAAGCATCCCAATGTTGTAACTTAGCTTCCTAAATGTTGAGATATGATGTACCTTGGTAAATAGATCCCGCCAAATTGTCGTTTGAACGAACTTCTTTTAAGTTAAGCAACGCATGTTGCATTATCTTCATTCAAAATTGTTGGTGCCTCCTTCTCTGAAAAGTACCGCATTATCTACGTATGTGTTGTATCACACTTCTTAACCAAACACATTCTCGACTTGCTTCATGGATCGCTAGAATTTCTGCATTGTTGGTTGATATTGCTGAGATTGTCTGCTTTATTGAACTCCATGAGATTGTTGTTCTTCTACTTGTAAATACATATCCATTTTGAGATCGACCATTGTGAGAGTCAGACATATATCCTGCATATGCAAAACCAACTAAACTTGTATTCGATGGGTTAGTGAAATATAAACCCATATCCTTTGTACCTTGAAAAATTGACATATTTGCTTTACTGTGGTTCAATTTGATCAATTATTATTCTCGAGAATTTTAAATCATGACACATGCTTCATGCATTATATTTATCCCTCAAGTAATCTCAACATAAAATGAGCTCTATTCATTAACTTTTAGACGCATATCAATTACTATTATATTGCCAGACTTAAATACATTATTGGATTCACCACATGAGAACGCGTCTCCTTATCATTTCCATGCCTTTACGAAAATATTTGTGTGTCGTTAGTCATGCCTTAAATACGAAAGTTTCAATACTTTAATTTCTCTTCCTCATAAATACCAATGCATATCCAATAATTTACACATTCATATGTACGGACTTCAAGTCCTAGTAACCATGTCTCGTCACAAGAGACTTTAATCTTTCATTAGCTCTTTGCGTCTTTACGTCTTTTGGCCATTCATTTATACATCTGCACTTCCTGCAGGTATGCTTCCATGATCCTCACCATGATTATAGCGCTATCTTATTTATTAAATAATCATTACCATATCGACGTCGATTCGTTACTTTTCGATTCCGCACTTTACTAGACATTGCATTATATCATTTATTGAGATCTCATAGTTTTTCATGTACCCGGGGTTTTTCAATAACCTTCATGTCTAGTGTCTCGTGACTATTATGGGGTCTTATTACCTCGATTTGACCATCTTCATTTTCTTGCTCCATTTTATCTAATCATTCAAGGATTTTCATTTGGAATCGATTTGTCTATCACGCTGCAGCCGTGCCATAGACTTACTACCATTCATTGATTTTACTGCTGGGACACTCATTGTAATTGGAGCAATAGCAGCGTAATATGATCTAGTCACTTTCTTTAGGTCACTAAACATGTCTGGCATTTACTAGATCTGGAATGTCATTTGTCCCTTGAACTTTAAGTTCATATTCATTAGTATAAGGATCAACATTTATATCATAATTCATTCCAAATTTCTCGCTGCTCATTCTCTCCCCTGAATGAATTATGAATTTAAACATCCCATTTTGTGTGTTGTGATGGATTTACTATATATCACACAATTACAAAATCTCACATGGGAAATATGGTTTGTGACCAAAACCATTCTAACGGGGAGGAGTCATTATAAATTGTTGGCAAGATGCGATTCATATGTCATAACATGTCCCATAAACTAAAAGTGTTATTCTCACAATATTATTGGCTTTGCAATCAACTGAAGACGTTTGTAACGTTTCAACAAAAGCAATTCGCGTATGAACATGGGCTACTTTTATGTTCAACACTTATTCCAATAATCGCCCAATACTTGGAAGTATTCACCACCATTTTCAATAATATAATTTGGAAAACCGTGCTCGCATTTTATAAGCCGAGCCACTAATCACGCTAACTTTAAGTTGCGTATTTAATGATCATTTTGACGATGCATCGATTTTAAAACTCAAAATGATTCACATGGCGGATGTATAGGCCTACATACATCCCCTTTATGTTATTCCCAAAACTTTATAGAACAAAATCCTTACTTTAATTTGGTGGTTATAAATAAACAATTAACTTCCAATGAGAACAATCAAATTTATCTTGGAAGAAACACATCGTTCTTCTATACATTCGCATCATCACTAAACCGGGATGGTCCTACCGGTAATGCCAATAAATATCTTGGCTCATAAACTTATACTTTATGACCACATGTGCTTCAATTGCACCATTTTATATAAAAATCGAATAATATGAAGAGCCCACATTTCTCCAATCAACTTTTTCATGACTTTCACACAATTTAATAGTATATACACATTAGCCTATAGCATTATCAAATACTATACATATTCTTATGCTAGTAAACGTGCATAATTTGCAAAATACATGCCATTAATTAATACATCAAATGCCTTAGAAGCAAATATTATCACATGAAAACAAGTCACACATATATGGCAGACATCTCATTTTTATTATATTCAATATCTTCATTATTCTTTAGCAAGCTTCACAATAATATCGCTCCTTGCATCTTATCATTTATTCAAGACTCCACATAAACTAATTACAATTAAGTAATGTGTTTAGCTCATTGGCCAAATGCATAAGTACATCTTTTATTGTCAGCTAAACCTGGTCATAATCTATCATATGATAAAAATATATGATAATTTTCACAATATGGCCATAATCCTTGCTTACTCAAGAACTATAATCCTTTTTTCATAAAAGCTCCTTAGTAATGGGAGCACTAATTTGCACAAAAACAACCAAATAAACAATAATCTGATAGCAGTTTTCAATCTAGATAGGCATTGTGTGACATAGAATCGCATGAGATCAATTATTCTTATAGGTATACACTCTAGCATCGCCAAGCAAATTATAATCGTGTCCACTATCTAGTAGTGCCAAAGCCATAAATTGCTAGCATTTGAAGCAAGTGATATGCCGTTTGGCATCAAGTTGTGATTGAATCTCAAATATTGTCTATCTACTAATCAACCTCGTGTGTAAATACATTTCCATAATGTTAAAACACGAACTCCAGACCGACATGATGCGTGAATATAAAATATATAGCTTCACTTGCGACGAAAAAAAAAAAAAAATATATATATATATATATATATATATATATTATATATATATATATATATATATATATATATATATATATATATATATATATTTTAATAAAAACTGTTTAGCATCTTACAGACATAAGGCAAATCGTATATCTATATGGTGAAGACTAAAAGCGTGAAAAGAAGTTTGGGTTGATCCACTAATATTGAATCGGTAATGGAACACACACTAAATATATGTCACGAACATAGATATCAAGTTGAAACATATAATTACCATCAAAATAATAATACTAATCATAATATTGTATCCTAATGATCAACCATGCCTGTAACTTTTTCGATTAATATCTTACAACATCAAACAATCTAAAAGAAAGATAAAAGTAAGAATATACTATTAAAAAGTAAACATTCAATCGACAAACAAATATATAACCAATATATAATCGGCAGTGATTTGTCCCAATCATACATGAGATTTATAGATAATTATTGTTAACCATGTTTGATATAAGCTTTTCCTGCAAGAAATAAATCTTTTATCGCTGAAAGTATATATATGTATCATCTGTTATATGATACATTATTTTACACTTGAAGTATACAAGCTAGTTGAGCAGATAAAATTATATATTACGACTTATCGATCCCACTTGTATAGCTTAAAATATTCTAATCTTAATTCAGGATATTGGATAATGCTAAGAAGCTTTTCTAGAAGACGATTAAGAAAAGGGGCGAAGACATACCAGTGATAATCGAGACAAAGAAAAAAAAAACTTTTAGAGCGTGCATAAAACCATGCATTGTATTAAATCAAGATCAAATATTTTAACTCAAAGTTTAACTAAGAGAGGGGTTGTCAAATTAGAAGCTCGCTATTTTGCTTTACAATAAGCAATCAATAACCTATTACTTTGTAATACCATTGGTCCCGTCACTTAATATCTAATATAAGACTTAATTTATCAGACAAGAAATCATGACTACTAACACATAGTAAACTAAAACCATGGTAACATAGAGAACAAACTAAATAATGTATATACAATTAGTTATCGAACTTAATGCCAAAGGGATAAATTCGACTTAACCTCCTTCTCAATCAAGTCGATATAGTATAATGCTAATATTTATTTATTTTTATTGACAAATAACTTATAAAGATAATTGCATCATAGATTAAATTATTGATATAATTGTAGCAAGCAACTAAGCTAAATATGTGATTTAATAACTTCTAGCAAAAACGTAATAAATCTTCTCCATTGCCCAAAGTTTGAAGTATGACAAACAATATAACTGATATAATGATATTATATGGACTCCAAACAATAACAAATCTAACTAGATAACAAATATAATATAACTGATATTACGATTGAAGTATGACACGTAACTCATATAAGACAAGTATTAACGTTTTTGCGTACTAATAATAAATACATAAACTAGATAACGTTCAACTAATAAGCACACAATAATCATGCAATACTACAACTTAGTAACATCGGTAATCTTCAAACGAAAAAAACAAAGTAAAACACACAATAATTTATATATCAACGCTTTATTTTATTTTGAACAATATTGTCCATAACGATTTGAACAGTAAACCCTGAAAAGTGTTTTTGAACAATCAAATTAAATTAGCTTTTGGAATAAAACTTAGCCATATTTGTCGCCGATTTGTCAAAACATTTGGTAACATGATATTGTAGAATAGAGAATTAATATCTATACGAGTGAACAATAAAATATGAAACGTTATATCCTCACTGAATTGAAAATATTTTCTTCCTTGAATTGAAAAATCATCACGTATTATAAAATCGTAATTGTCATACGCATATTACCACATAGCAAACAATAGTAAAATGTGACATTGAATCAAAGATTAAATAAATTACGAAAAAAGCAGGGTTCGAGATTTACCTTTTGACACAAAAAAGATTGAAAATAACCTTCAGAGCGTGCTGATAACGTGTTGTGAACAATAATTGAGGGAATGAATATTCTTCTATTTTTTTATCTATAAAGTCAGAGATACATGGGGTATATATAAGATAAACAGTAGGGTAAAAACTCTTATAGCTAACTGGGCCGTGGGCCTCTTATGGACTATATGGACATCCACTCATAATTATCCATAACATATATAATATTATCTATAAATACATAAAAGTAGGAAACTACAACCCTTATACAAAAATATATACATTTTTCCAACGATCCCGATCCATCTTAGCTTATTGAGAAGCCGAAAATGATATCAGTTACGATCCTGACAACCTTGCTAATAATAACTACAAACAAATGTGAAAAACAATTGAATTCTCCACCCTAATAATTAACGTACACTTGTTTGAAACACATACACCGATTAATTCAACCGTAATTTTTGTCGGCAATAAAACCGGAACTTAATACTCAGTGACCAAAACCATATTATTTGATTGATGGGAATTTGTAGTAAATTTAAAACAGCTTTCACAACTATCTGCTCCTGTGGAAGAAGAACAGGTAAAAACAACTCTTGTACCTTTAATGTTCATTGTGCATTAAATAGTTGCACCTTTCATTTTGATTCTATATGTTGGGATCATGAGTTTAATGATTTTGTTTAATGTAAGGTGGATTTAGGGGAAAAGTGTCGGAAACCGTCACAGGGATACCTCAGTTAGGCGCGAACATCGAGCCTCATTAGTTTACCCTAGAAAATAATGTATATACCTACAATAGTTTTTTTTTTGCTAATAATTTGCAAATGCATCTAACTTGTCACTTTTTGACTTTGTTGTTCTGTTTATTTCTTTTTTTGCTATTAAAACATGTTACCGTTTTACCCTTACTTTTTTCAAATTTGAAGGGTAAAATGGTCATTTTACATGAACAAAATACACACAAAGGATTAAAAAGATGACTACAGTGAATAACAAAAATTGACAAGTTAGATGCATTTCCAAATCATTAGCCCTTTTTCTTTCAAACGTTTAGTTTTTGTGTTAATGTTATCTTTTTTATGTTATGTTGATTGTTACTATTAGAAAAAGAACGTTGGTGAAATGTAGTGCCCAGATTAACATTTTTATAGTAGTCCATGGTTGCATTGAACTCCTCATTATGAGTGGATCCCTTATGACAACATGAGGGCAAATTGACGCTGTTTATAAGTTTATTCAGATTTCTTTCGTATTTGTGTAGATGTACGCGTTAAGTCCTGTATCACTTTCATTATGTAATACTAATAAGTAATTAAGTATTTTGGATGGAGTAATAAATGGAACTTTATGCTAGAGCTATAACATTGAGTATATGATCAGTTATCTATACATGGATACTTTTGTATTTCGCATTGGTAACCAACTGCTTAAGTGGCTAGCGTTGACACCATAATGGTCTTTAGATCAAGAAACATACTATAAACATATTATCATACTTCGCATTTTGATTTTTGATAAGGAATATGTAAAACTCGAGCTAAACCGGTGAAATCAACACACAAAATAGGACTGGAGTGTAACTGGTTGTGTACCGTTAGATTTATGGTTAATGACTTGAAAAAGGAATCGGGTTAGGTCCAAACCCGAATGAAAACCGGATCCAGACCAGAATATTCTTTCTTTTATGTTAAAATAATAAAAGCGCCGTTTTGATCAAAAAGACTGTTGTTGTTCATCCAGGGGATCATCAGGAAGGACTTGGACCAATGTCATGTAACGGTGTCCGATTGTGGATTCAAGATCACCATGTAACTTCCACTGTTTTTCGCCTTCTTTTTTTGTTTGTGGTATTTTTGGTTGTATTATCTAACCACATTGGGTCTTTCACATGATAAGATTAACATAGCTGGTCTATATTGCTATATTTCCCTCATAATTGGTTCCTTCCAAGATTCATACAAATTAGACATGTGAACTGAAATTTTCTATTTACTATCATCTGTATTCAGGTGGTGATCGATAATGGCATACTGCAAGTGACATTATCAAAACCAGGTGGCCTTGTCACTGGGGTGCAATACAATGGCCTTGATAATGTTCTCGAGGTGCTTAATCATGAAGGTAATAGAGGGTAAGTTGCACTTTTAACCCATGTATAATAGCTTCAAGCTATCAATATAGCTCAAATTTAATATGGGAAAACATAATCAATAATGCAGGTACTGGGATGTGGTGTGGAGTGCTCTAGACGACTCAGGAAGAAAAGGAGTATTTGAAGTGTATGTTTTCAAACTCATTATATAAATATTTTGTAGGGAAAATAAAGGAAATAAGTGAACTGTCCTATGTGGAAGCTAGATTTTAAGAAGAGGTCACAAAATGGACGGGTTAGGTAACGGGTCAACTCGGGTAGTTTGTGACTTATATCAATGGGTCACGTTTACCCGAACCACTTTTTTGTCTAAGGATTTAACATTTTTTAACTAGTTGGTGTCTCAAATAGATATTCTAATTTTTCTAATATAGTCTGTTAGGATATGCATTAAAAATACACTTTGGGTAACTCTTGATCCGTTTGATCCATCTGACTAGTTTTCTTATTAGCTAGTTTTTTTTTTACCTGTTTGGCCTTTTAGAAATAATACATAACCCATATTGACCCATTGATAAGTAAATGGGTTGAAATTTCCATCTCTATTTTGAGCATTATAGCCTGTGATGTTATATCCTTGCAGGATCAATGCAACATGCTTTAAGGTTGTAGTGGAAACAGAAGAACAAGTCGAGGTGTCTTTCTCTAGACCATGGGATCCATCCCTTAGAGGAAAACTTGCTCCTATCAACATAGACAAGAGGTAATTATTTTTCTCTTTAGCGCTATATTCGAGGGTAGTAACAGTTTGTACAAATTTTGTGGTGTAATTTTTCCTTTGGTTCTTTTAGGTTTGTCATGCTTCGCGGTTCCTCTGGTTTCTACTCGTATGCCATTTATGAACATTTGGGTTCGGAAGAATGGCAAGCTTTCAGCCTTGGGGAAACACGAATTGCATTCAAACTCAGAAAAGACAAGTAAACTAAGTTTTATCAGTCACGTATTAGAAAATGAGACAATGGTCTTTGATATGAGCTCAACGAGTCATACGTTTGGATAGGTTTCGCTACATGGCAGTGGCTGATGATAGAAGAAGGTATATGCCTTTGCCCGATGACCGGTTAGCGGGAAGAGCCCAACCCCTTGCCTTTCAGGAAGCAGTGTCATTAGTTAACCCAGTTGTGCCTGAGTTCAGAGGAGAAGTAAGCTAATTCTTCCATTCAATTTGATAGTTTGTAATGCTTCTTTCGTGTTTCAGTTTTCTTCTCTTTTTATTTATTTTATATCTAAGGGGGTGTTTGTTTAAGCTTATATGTGGGCTTACGAGCTTATTTGGTTTCGGCTTATATTACATAAGCCCCAATTTTTTGACTTATTTTGTGACTTTTGGCCTTATATAAGCTTATTATAAGCTAAGAAACTTATATAAGCCGAAAAGATTCAAAATAAGCCACAAAAAGTGAGCTTATGAAACATAAGCCCAAAATCAAATAAGCTGTAAGCCGGCTATATAAGCCGAAACAAACACCCCCTAAGTTCTGTGTTTCTTTATCTGAACTAAGCAAGAAAGCTGACCAGTGGGTTAACAGGTCAAAACAGATAGTCCCCAATGAGTCTTGGGCCAGTTGACACAAAGCACATTTTGCCCAAAAATAAAGTATTTGTGATAATTAGTGTGTCACGTATGACCGTTACAGAATATAAAGGGTGATTTCGTTGTTCTTGGTCTCTTAAGATGATTTGTTAGTTGCTCCTATTACAAAAGCTTTTTCATTTCAGTAATACGTTGCTTTTTTTTTATTATTATTATTTTTTTATTTTTTTTATTTTTAAATACAATGATATTAGGAGGTTTTATATTTTGAAACACACTTTAGACCCGTTTGACCTGTTCTACCCATTTTAAAACCATATCCAGCTGAGTTAGAGTTAAAACATAACCCTATTTGAACCATTCATTAGTAAATGGGTCGAAACTGTTACCCCTACATATAATGTTATTTCTTATTGGTCCCATTTGTTGGAAATTCCATAATTTTGGATAATAGAATATACTGATTTAATATGTATTGATTTCAATTAGTATGGTCTGTATCTTTTTATATTAGCAATTTAGCAGTGATTTGATAAGATCTGTTTGGCATAGAATCCCTTATTTTGGGAATCATGCGTATATTGGGACTAGATTAGGTTTCTTGTATATAAGTACTCATCTTGTATTCCTAGAAGCAGAAAAGAATTACTTTTCTCCTTATTTGTTGATTTGTTCACACTATGTTTTGTACATTTAGGTGGATGACAAGTATCAGTATACCTGTGAGAACAAAGATCTCATGGTACATGGGTGGATATCAGATGACCCTCCAATTGGTTTTTGGCAGATTACACCCAGCAATGAGTTCCGGACTGGTGGGCCTCTCAAGCAGAACCTCTGTTCCCATGTCGGGCCCACTTGCTTAGCTGTAAGTAACTTCAACCATGTTGTCAATGTTCACATACTAGTAGTAATGGAGCATGTATGTGCATGTGCACTCAAATTTTAGTGGCTTCTGTTTTTAATTGAATTAAGTTATACGTTGATCAGGTATTCGTTGGTGCTCATTATGCTGGGGATGATCTAGTCCCAAAATTTGGACAGGGCGAGCCATGGAAAAAGGTCTTTGGGCCGGTTTTTATTTATCTGAATTCAACTATGTGTGGGCAACATCCTCATACACTATGGAATGATGCAAAAAGACAGGTTAAGTGAGGAGCCTGATATAATCCTACGAATATGTTGTGATGTTCGTCATGTAATTATAAGTATATCTATTTGCCAATATTAACCCGAATATCACTTTGAATTATTCCAGATGATGGTTGAGGTCAATAGTTGGCCTTACAATTTTCCAGCATCTGAGGATTTCCCAAAGTCATGTCACAGAGGGAATGTTAGAGGCAGATTACTTATTCGGGACAGGTAACTCGAGTTTCAGACTGACGACCTAATTTTTTTTGCTTTTATTGTAAGCTCCGAGAGATAAGAATTATAACAGTACTATTGTCTTTGTTTCAGATACATTGACAATGATGACATCACAGCGAATGGTGCCTATGTTGGATTAGCTCCACCAGGAGATGTTGGATCATGGCAAAGAGAATGCAAGGTGATGCATCAAATTATCCTACTTTTCGCACACAAGCACATGTAGATAATTGGAAAAATGGGCTGGTCATATGGTGAGTGACATGTAAAAACCGTTTTGGGTGAAAACACATAAATTATGTTGACTCAAGACACTTTTTGTTCCTTTTTTTAAAGAAAATTCCTTTTATACATAAACATTGTGCCAAATTTGGGTACTCCGTAGCGACTTTTCCAAAAACTGCTCGGGTTATAGCAAAAGCAGCTCTCTTTGTGCCAAATTTGGCTATGAAACTGTACTTTTATACTATCTAATTTTTCATAAAATGATTTAGACTGTTACCTGCAATAAATATCACACTTTGGGTAACTTTTGACACGCTTTACTTTTTTTGACCCATTTGAACTGTTTCTTTTTCCACTTAAAAATTTTGTTCTGCTTATTCGATAAGTAAATGAGTCCATTGCAAAAATACCTTTTGTTGTTTATTGAATTTATTCCAAGGTTTTATTGTGATCAGCTTATGATTTCGATGGGGGTGCTGGGACTTGCGTTTTGGAACTGGCTTTGGTTATTGCTACTTTAAGTCAAAATAACAAGTTTTTTGTTTTTGATAACCAATCCTGCTTCTAAATTTAATGTAATTTGGGATCATATGATATCATTAAACCAACTGCAACAAAAATGGATTATTTGATGGTAATTCAGTTATCTACTTTTTTAGTCTTTTACTCCAGTTAACATAATGGCTCTTCTTTTTACCTTTTGTTCACTTTATCTACTACTTCAAATTATCTGATTTGTCTAATACATATACATCTAATTATGTGATTATTACAACTTATTTTTTTGGGTAACCATGTTTCAAACAGAAACAAATGCACATGCTATCTTATGTAACTAAAGTTGATTATTTAATTTGTTACGGAGTATCAATATCATATTATCTATCACTTACATAACACATCTATACAACCAAAATGATTAAATGAGTTATGAACGCTGTCAAACAGGACTATCAGTTCTGGACTGAAGCAGATTGCAATGGAGAATTCTCTATTAATAATGTAAGAGCTGGTGAATATAATTTGTATGCGTGGGTCCCTGGATTTCTTGGAGACTACCGATATCATCTTCCGATTACCATAGCCCCAGGTTTGAATCCGAAACAGAAAATATCCAAATATTCTTACAGCTTTCAAAAACCGTTTTTTAAGTGCTATTTGTTTCATTTTATAGGCTGTGATATTGACGTGGGTAATCTTATATATGAGCCTCCAAGAGACGGTCCTACATTGTGGGAAATAGGGATCCCAGACCGGTCTGCTGCAGAGTTTCATGTCCCAGATCCTGACCCTAAATATGTGAACCAACTTTTCGTCAATAATCCCAAGAGGTTTGGCTTTATTTACGAGTCTTATATATTTATAGTAACTTGAGTAAGAAATATCATGCAGCTGAATGTTCCCCAAGCCTTAACTGAAATGATTTAAGAAGAGTTGGCAAAATCGGGTAGGGTTGACTAGAAACACTTGTTGCCAAATTCCATGCGGTTAACCATTGGGTTCTCCAAAACAAGGTTTTTGGTTAGATTCACCCTCTTAAATGAAGTACAAAAGGGGACAAGTAGCACAAACATTCTCTTTCTTTAAGAACCGCTCTCTAATATTATTGGTATATGCTTTTTCCACCAGCAATTTTAGGCAGTACGGCTTATGGGAAAAATATGGAGAGTTGTACCCTCATTGCGACTTGGTTTTCACAGTTGGAGAGAGCGATTATCGCAAAGATTGGTTCTATGCTCAAGTTCCAAGGTACAAGTCCAAATGCATTGTTTTATGTACGAGTCAAGGGGTGAAACTACAAAAGTTAGCAAATAGGAAATGAGTCCAATAGGTCAAATGGGCTGAACGCATCCCATAGTGCATATATAAACCGGGTCATTCAAAAAGTTAAAATTCTAATTTTTAATCATATGATACATGCTTATCTTTTGAAAGAACAGGATTATATGGTTTTCTGTTAATCCAATCCATGTTAAATACACATCTGACCTGTTGTGACCCACCCTTATTACTACCTCTATTAAATATCAAAAATCTGAGAGTTGCATTTCTATTTTGTTCGTCACAAGCTTCCAATGCACTGGGCCTTATCCACATTCTATTTCTTTTTTTTTTGGTGCAAAAGGTGAATTATATTACTTACCAAAATTTACATCATCGAATAACCATAAGACTGATGTTGGGCATACCCAAATCAGATACAACAACAATACAACAACAATACAGAAGAAACAATACTAGAACTAGCCTATATCTGGTGAAGCTAATCCTATATCTGATATTAAAGATCTCAGACAGAAAACAGAATCAAAACAGAGGACTTTTTAACATCAGCCTTGATCCTAACTACACCATTCTTTCAATCAAATTCACCTTGTAAATGCACCTACCATCTAGCTACATTTCCACCACTCCATTCCTCTAAGGCCACTCAACCTGCCACCACAGTAGCCTATGTGGAAATGGAGGATGGCATCACTAGGCACCCATAACCCATCCATGGGGGGGCTCTGCCAAACAACCTACATTTCCCTCTCAAAGAAGGGCTTCAGTTGTTTGGGAACACACTCCCTCCATGATGACCAACCATTACCTCCTATGCCAATGTATTGAGGGGACCAAGCAGGTTCATCTTTCACTCCTCGCTATTCCCCTCATCATACACTGGCCACCCAAGCCATTTACCCTTCACAAAAGGAAGCCCTACTTTAACACAACCAAACATAGCTTTTCCTAGTTCCCTCCCAAGGCCAAACTAGGAAAAATACCATGAGGCTAATGTTGGTACAGTCACAACAGTCAGGACTCCAAGATACAAGGTACTTCACAATTGTAATGGCCCGCAATAAGTACAGCAAGCAAATTCTTTGACATTTTGCTACTGTAAAACATAGAACCAAACACCCCCCCTTAAGACAGAAAACAATGCCAGTCAAGCTGATAAACCACCATTCTTCCACAAATATATATCACTCAATCAATGCTGATCACCTATTAAGACTTGCACTATCCCAATTGACCTCCCATATAGAAGAAACTTTTGCAACTGCACTAGACTTTTTCACTATTAATCCCATAAGTCTTGCTTTGACAATTTCTTGAATCAATCTAAGAATAGTCTCCCAATCCCTTTCCTCATCTTTAAAAATCCTGTAATTTCTTTCTTGCCACAGAAAGTAAATAGTAGCTCAAAGACAAAGCCTTCTCACTACACTCCATATACTGTTTTTGCAAGGCATATCAGCAAATTTAGACACAGTACTGTTCCATTGCTGATCCCAAACATAGCAGTTCATCCTGGTAAGTAATTGTTTCCATACTTCACTAGAGAATTTGCATTGAAAGAAAAGATGATTATGTGACTCCTCATTACACTTGCAGAGGCTACACACCATCATATCATAATTCCCCCACTTCTTCATTCTGTCCTGAGTAAGTAACTTACTTTGAATTGCCAGCCACAAAATAAAAGAATGTTTGGGAATACATTGTGAGAACCAAACCAGAGGATACCATTTCACTTCCATAGCCTGCTCTTTCAGATCATCATAAACATTTCTAGTACAGAATTGCTTCCTAATTCCAGCATTATCAATCCATTCGATTCTGTCATCAGTATCCTGATTGATAATTGGAACTGCTAAATTGCTCAAAAAAGGAAATTCTACACACCATTCAACAGGCCATATCCACTGACCATTATTAATCAAATCAGCAACACAACACATCTTATCCAATCTTGCATCATAAATGCTTCTATGATCAATAAGATTGATTAGAGGACCAATAGAGCACCAATTGTCATACCACATTGAGATCATTGAGCCATTACCCACAATGTAATTAAAATGACTTTGAACTATATCTCTTATATCCAATAAATTCCTCCATCCCCAACTATCATTCACCTCTTTCTGAACCATCCATAAACTCTTTTCTTTAAGCTTCACAATACTCACCCATTTCACCCATAAAGTATCTTTCTTATTTGCAAGGTTCCATAGGTGTTTAACCAAAAGGGCTTTGTTCCATGTAGCAAGATCTTTCAACCCAAGACCTCCATGAACTTTAGATTGACAAACATGTTTCCATGCCACCTTAGCCTTACCCTTAGAGACTTCATTATGGCTCCAAAGAAAACTTTTAAGGATACTGTTAATGTTTTTAATGACTTCTTTAGGAAGAAGAAACACACTACACCAGTAAACTTGGATAGATTCTAGCACAGAAGCAATAAGCTGAAGCCTACCAGCATAAGAGAGGCATTTATTTCTCCAATGACCAATCTTATTTTTAACCTTATCAACAAGAGCATTGCAATCTTTTATACCCAATCTTTTGGAAATTAAAGGAACTCCAAGATATCTCATTGGAAGATGACCTTTTATGAAAGGTAGTATGTTTAAAATATCTTGTTGTTCCTGCTCATTTAGGCTACCAAAGAAAACAGTACTTTTTGAAGTATTTGGCTTAAGACCAGAGCACTCACCAAATTCCTCCAAAGATCTTTTAATAAGAGAGACAGAATCAATGTCCCCATGGCAGAACATAAGTAAGTCATCAGCAAAACATATATGAGTGATCTTTAAGTTTTTGCAGCCAAAATGATAGTTGAAACCAGGATTACTCCTCACATTTCTTTCAACAATCAAAGTAAACAGCTCCATAACCAGTGTAAACAAGTAGGGAGACATAGGATCACCCTGTCTCAGACCCCTACCACCCTTGAAGAAACCACAACTTTCACCATTGACATTAACTGAAAAACTTGCAGATTTGATACATTGCATAATCCACATAACCATTTTCTCATGAAATCCAAATTGGATCAGAAGCCTTTCCAAAAAATCCCAACTAACAGTATCATAAGCTTTTTGGATGTCAATCTTCAAAGCTACTCTTCTAGGACCTCCCTTCCTATCATAGCCTTTCATCAACTCCTGAGCAAGTAAAATGTTATCTTGTATTTGTCTTCCAGGTATAAAAGCACTCTGATTAAGATTAATCAGTTTATCCAAACACCCTTTTATCCTGTTAGTCAAAATATTGCTTATACACTTGAAAACCACATTGCAGCATGCAATAGGTCTGAAATCAGAAACTTTTAGAGGAGTTTTGATCTTAGGGACAAGAGAAATAATGGTTGAATTTAACTCCCCCAATAACTTGCCAGAAGAGAAAAATTCCTTTATAGCATTACATACATCATCACCAACAATACTCCATGCTCTTTTGAAAAATTTAGAAGTATAACCATCTGGTCCAGGAGCTTTGTTTTCTCCAATACTAAACATTGCTTCTTTAATTTCCTTATTGGTGATCTCAACAATCATTTTGTTAGCATCCAGAAACCCAGAAATTTTTGAAAATGATGAACAAACTGATTAGCAACCAAATCTCCACATTCTATTTCTACACCAAGCTAATACTCTATTCATTCAATCGAATGCAACGATCTCTTTTTCCAAATGTCTTCCCTTTTTGTCAAAGTTCCAATTCTGGAATTGCCTAAAAGCTCGTTAGTAATCATCACAAAACTCTGATAACATTGCCTTTGTTGTGTGATTGTTAAGATGTAGCGCATATGGGCATTTAATTCCTAAAACATCTTATTGAACTACTATATGCGGAAAAAATGTTGCATTATATTGTGACAAAAGGATCATATCATTAGGTAACTCAACTTATTGCATTGCAGGAGAAAAGAAGACAACTCGTATGAAGGAACCACATGGCAAATAAAGTTCAGACTCGAAACTGTTCACCGTGCTGCCATTTACAAGTTACGCTTGGCACTGGCTGGTGCAACTCTTGCAGAAGTACAGGTATGAATCTCAGCAAGAAGTACATGTTTTCCTTGCACAAAGGATTAGAACCTTAGAATGTAGTTGGCATGTTAGTATAGGTAGCAGGCTAGGCGGTTTTGGGTCTGGGTCAGAGTCGGTGATCTTTCTTACTGGTTGGATAGTTGCGTTGTGTTAAGTTAACCTGAACACCTCGTGTCCATAATCTTGAACTCTTTGCTAAATTCATTAGTGTCGAAAATGAAATTATTTGAATAATGATATAATCTTCTAATAAAATGATTTATGAGGTTTTTACAAAAAAACACCTTTGGTGACTTTTGACATGTATGACTAAATCTTGTTGCAATTATAAATAAATAAATGTAGGTGGAAGATATGAGTCTACAAAGGTTGAACTATTGGCGATCATAAATATAATTAGTACAAACATGATGGTGAAAAGGGAGATACGAATATGGATAGCCACTATAATTTTGTGAATTCATAACAATTGATTAATTGTCAAATAATTCCCCAGGACAAAACAAAAAGGTTATTGGAAAGCAAATTTTGATCTTATTAGTTATATTGTCTTGTTTCTAGGTACGTGTTAATGATCCAAACAAGGCTCGACCAGTATTTACAACAGGATTGATAGGAAGGGACAACTCAATTGCAAGACACGGGATTCATGGGCTATATTGGCTTTACAACATAGACATTTCAGGTTCTTTACTCGTTGAAGGGGAAAACACTATTTACTTGAAACAACCAAGGAACCAAAGCCCCTTTCAAGGTATTATGTATGATTACATACGTCTAGAAGGCCCCCCTAACTAAAGACATCTTTATGGATACCGGAGTGTTTTTACATATAATCGTATACAGTAGAGCAAACCTTATGTTATGAAAGGAAGTAATAAATTCCTTTATTGGTCTCTTCTATAGGGCAATATTTGTAAAGGTCTTGCATATTATTTTTAGGTCTCTTATCAACGGTATAGTCATTGCGATGTTTTATGCATTCATATTATAAAATTTGTTGTGTTTTCACTTGCAGTCTTCTATTAAAGTGACTATCATCTCGAACCAGATTAGAAGAGTGATTTTTACTTATTGATTATATAGCAAACAAATGTATGGTTGATAAAATTGAATGGTGCCGGGAGTCAAATCAAATCATGTGATTTCTTGTTCGTCAGCTGGTAAGTAGTAAGCCATTGAGCCTAACTAGGAGTTATTCTAAAAGCCCACTTGTGTTGTCATCTCCGCCCTAGAAGCGAGCTACAAATATAGAACCAACTAGAAGGAACCGACGATCAAGTCAACAGCTCATTCATAAGAAATTATTAAAGCATGTGTGCGTTGTCGGATCATAACAGAGAATTTCATATTGTAGAGGTAAAAGACATAAAACATCTTTATAAATATGGAGAAGTTCGTCTTTGTCTTTTAATTGATCCTGTAAATCATATCTGATCGCGAGGCTCACTTTTAGAGACTCAAAGACCATTTTTAGGAGTCGGTCAAGGTCCAAAGTGTAGATATGGAAAATTACTCCATTAATTAATGTTAAATGAAATGTGAATTTTTAAATGCGGGTTTTAAGAGAAAGTAGCATCAGTTGATTGTATGTCCATAAGAAGTTGAAATTAATAGTACGTATCATTTAAGTAGATATCGTGATTAATGATAAGGGGACACGGACCGGGAGACTGGTTGCAAACGGGTTGGAGCAACCCGTTGGGGAACACCGGGGCTGCTCAAAGGGTTGGATTGGGAGGGTTGCACTACCAGCTACGGGTTGGGTTGATTGTTTGCAAAATAATTAATGTTATGATGTGTGCAAAATAATTAATGTTGGGAGGGTTGAAAAAGTGATGAATGCCTATGAATTAACGTTGGGAGGTTGGGAGGGTTGATTGAGTGGGTTGGAAGGGTAAAATGAGTTGGAGAGATGTTATTGGTGGAATTTGGGAGGTTGAAAAAATTAGCTACAAGATAAATACGAGAAAGTCAACAACCCAAGATATTTTAAAGCAAGTACATGTCTGGTTCCACATGTCCATCAACACAACACGTTTCATTCCTTTGAAAATATCAACAAAACTACCTACCCACCTCTTCCATCACATTCACACTTAAACACACACAATGACAACAATGGCGTCATTTGCATTTTCACTCACAACACCTAACCTCACACAAAACAACAAAAACGTATCAAAACTTATTAGTCTCCAAAATGTTACCAAAACCACACGTTTAGTGAGGTCATGTTATTTAGTTAACAGCAATGCCGGCCGATTTGGTATTAGCTATAGGAAGGTTGATCATCAGCGGAGGTTTTTGATCCGTTCGAGTTCGGGTTCGAAAGCGGCTGAGTCGGATTCGGTTTCGAAGGGGACTATTGTGTTTTGGTCTGCGGTGACTTTGGTGTTGGCGGTTGGGAATAGGGTTATGTATAAGTTGGCTTTGGTGCCTATGAAGGAGTATCCCTTTTTCTTAGCTCAAGTCAACACCTTTGGGTACTATTATTATTTAGTACTATTAATTACAGTATGTGTTTAGCAAAACCCATTGTTATTATTGCGTTTTACTTTTATAAAATTGTCATCTTATCAAAAATTTATATTATCTATCATGAGAAATGTGTCAACAAACAAAAAAAAAATCCCTAACTAATGCAGGTTTTGATTGATAAAAATATACTGTACTACCTTATAATGGAGATTAGCACTTCTTTCCTATTAAATTTTTAAGATTTCCTTAAATAGATTTTAAGCATTACAAGTAAAAAAAACACTATTTACAACTAATTAAAGCACAAATACATTTATTCAACATATATACATTTTAAAACATTATTTACAACTATTTAAAGCACATATACATTTATTCTACACTTACAATTAAAACACTATTTAAATCAACCCTCACTCAATAATACAACCATTTTACCACATGGTACAATTTAATCAAGCTGCTAATCATCTATTGTTAAAATCCAATAACCTAAGCACTTAAAACATCATCATAAAAACATAACCTACGCAACTTAAAGGACCAACATGTACAACTTAAAGGACCGGCATGGTTAAAGTTACTCAAATATAAAATTCTTACAATAAAACTAATACTACACACCCTCTCATCGCTACAAATTTTATTACAGGGTACCCGCGCGAATTAAAAATGGACAATTAATGCAAGTTTTGATTAGAATGACAAAATAAGAAAAATAGTCATAGTCCTTATATAAAAACCGGATACTTTTTGTTGGGGAAAACATAAATAATTAAACAGCAAGGTTCACACTTTTTTTAGGAAGGAGGGAATACCTGTAATACTAGTCTTAGAGAGAGATGATGTGTGTGTAAAATGTAAGATTTTTTCAAAAAAAAAAATTAAGGTGACCAACAACTTAAATACTACAGTAATTGTCTACCTTTCTATTATGGTTTGTCGCAAAATAAGTATCCAGTTCCATATTACAACCAACAAAAGAAAATTCTAGAAGGAATAGATGACCATTTTAATTTAATGTTGAACAGTGTAATAATGCACTTTTGTAAAACTTTAAAAGTTGGCATTTAATGTGGGACACAGGGAGTAGTATTGCAGTTTAGCTTATTGCGTTTTGATATAACAGATAAAACAATTTTCGGTGTTTGGTTCTGCTTATTGTTTTAAAAGGTTTTAGAACTGTCCTTTTACAAAATAGTTTAGGGTGTGTGTTCTTACAAAATAGTAGATGGCTGTGTTGATAACGCATTTATTTATTTATTTATTTTTTTTTAGTGCATTATTTCCAACTTATATTTCATCAAAATAGAATTTACATAGTGGTTAAAGGCAAACGAGCAATAAGCTGCGCCGCATTTATTGGGTTTGCAAAACGCAGATAATCATAATACAATTTTTGGGAAACCTTTAGAAAAAGTGATTATAAGTGTTTGTCTAGAGAGAAAATGCACTTTGGAAAAAAATTTAAGTTATATGATTGTGTTAGCCAGTGGCGGAACCAGGAGTAAACTTCAGGGGTAGCGGAAAAAAAAAGTTAACCATAATTTTTTTTAACCGTACATCTAAAGGTCTTGAACAGTGCTTTTCCAACGGTCAGATTCCCCAACGGTCGTGAACAGTGAATATTAACGGTCACATAACGGCTATATTTCTCCTTTAAATACCTCATTTTTAATCCTCATTCTTTCACTACCAAAATTTCCCCTAAAACCCTCAAAATGCCGCACCCTATTACGCTCTTAGGAATGGTTTATGTTGTTGCGATTGCTATCTTCATGGCATGCAATCCAGAAAAAGATTTCGGACTTCTAGGTGCTATCCTAATGCTTGAAACCGAAGGAATTGAACCCGAAGGAGTTGAACCAATATCATCAACATTATTAGAACCAATTAACCAAATTACTAATCAGTAACTTACTAACTTGTCTAGACTTTCAAAGATCAATTAACCAAATTACTAATCAGAAATCACTAATCTAATCACTAATCAGAAATCACAACCATTAACCAAAATTAACCAAAATTACTAATCAGAAATCACTAATCAATTAACCATTACTAATCAGTAACTTACTAACTTGTCCCTATATAAAATTGAACCATTAATTCCTAATCTAATCACTAATCAGAAATCACAACCAAAATTAACCCTAATACTAAGAATGAAAATTAATAAATTATGAAATAGACTTGAAAATTTGAAATTACCTAAGGGCTAAGGCTGTAACTCTGTAAGGCAGGAAGGGCCGAACTCCGAAGGAAAAAAAAAAAGAAGCAGAAGCTTTTAAGTTTTTTTTTCTTCTGATTTTTCTTCTGGTCTCTAACTCAGTATCAATTTTTAACTCCGAATGAAAAATAACATTGATAGGTTTTGTAAAGCTGTCATCAACATATCAATTTTTAATTTTTTAAAGTTTGTTTAAAAATGGGCTTTGGAGTTTTTTTTTTAAGGAAGTGGGCCTTGGAGTTATTTATAATGCCTGTCATCATCAGTTACTTTTAACGTTTTTTATGTTTTTTTTTTTTTTTTTTTTTTTTTTTTTTTTTTTTTTTTTTTTCGCTTTATTTTTAAACATTTAGTGGGATTGGGCCTTGGAGTTTTTTTAAAGAATGATTTGGCCTTGATCAATTTGTTTAGGGGTAGCGAAAATTTCTTTCAGGGGTAGCGAAATACGAAACATAGTACGAAAAACGTAAAAAATTGCCAAAAATTCCACTACCGGGTAAAAGTTCAGGGGTAGCGACCGCTACCCCTGGAGTACACATAGTTCCGCCCCTGGTGTTAGCCAACGTTAGTCTTTAGGAAGTAGCATGTACCATCTGCTATTTTGCTTACATCCTATCATGTAGGCAACAAAAGTATGCGAGTACATTTTCACAATATACAAATATCGGTTATACTACCAAAGAGATTTCTTCATGCTTTCTATATTTAGGCATAAGATGTAGTTTTATATTGTTTCCTTTCTTAGAGAAGCGAGTTGATAATCTACCCTATTTTCCTTCTAAATGCTATCTTTGTTCAAAACAGGTATGTGGCTATATATTTTTCTATACTCTATATGAGGCATCATGCTGGAATTGTAACTGATGAGATGTTGACCATTCCAAAGTGGCGCTTTGCGGTGATTGGTATGCTAGAGGCCCTCGGAGTTGTTACTGGGATGTACTCTGCAGGTATTTTGCAATCTATACATTTCTGTGAGTCAATATAATAGGGAAAATATCAGTTATTCTATTGTCTTTTTGTTATCGTATCTAGGGGTCTCTGGAGTTGAATTTTTAAACTAATTATATGAGTAGCAACTTGAAATAGCAATAAACAAATTATAATGTTGGGAAAACAGATTCTGCTTCTGATTTTCATATTATTTAAGGGTCAAATACTTAGTTCCATAGTAGCTGCAACAAAAATACTTGGCTGAGGATAAGACAAAGTTACTATCTACCCCTTCTTTTAACCTATCTATAGAGACTTCTAGTCCTATTTGCATAAAACATCTCCCTCTTTTCTCATAAAGTGTATTTGTTCGCTGTTTGATTTATTGATTTCCTAGATAATTAGAATTTCCCAGACTTAAAACATCTGATTATTCGATTATTGCAACCTTAAATGGCAGAAACAGATGCAGACACTATTTTCTACAGTCCATTATATGACATTATTTTATTAGGATTGCTCATTTATCATGTAAATACATTCAAAAAGCACATCCAAACACTCCTTTACATTCAAAAACCACATCCAAACACTCCTTTGGTGAAAAGTCGAGGTGCCTTCGTATGTGCATGGTTGACTTGATTCCTGTTAAGATGGTCACTCGAAGGTATGCTACTGAATGCTGCCTGAGAAAGCAAATGCAACTTAAATTGTTTTACTTTGCGAAAACGATAATGTGGGAAGCAAATCTGTGTGAACCAATTCTTTTTGCCTAACTGTATATTATGCATCTTTTACAGCGATGCTCCCTGGACCAGCTATACCAATATTGAATCAGGTACTGTAAGTTTTTGAAGAAATCTTCCAAGGCTTAACAACTACAGTTAATGTTCATATCTTCGCATTAAATGGGCTGAGTGGGCCGGTTGATGCATAGAGCACCCAATCTAGATGTTGCAATTTCAACCCATTTAGTTATGAATTGGCTAATTCGGGTTATGTTTTATCTCTAACGGGTCAAACAAGTGTAGTAAAAATTGCTTAAAAAGGACGAAGCATCTAAAGTGCATTCTCAATGTACAAAAGCTCGTAAGTCATTTTAATCAAAGAGTTTGATATTATTGAAAACAGTTGCATTTATCCATGATATTTGACACGCTAGATATTTCATGAAAAACTAATAAATGTGGACACTGTTTGGGGTCAGTCCAACCTGACCTATTTCCAATTCTGCGGAAGTGACCTGTTATAGTCCTTCACCCGATCTGCCAGTTTTGCTAATTCTACAGTCTCTCAGATACTTCTGCTGCTTCTGATTTTTCTTTTGATGTTTGAAGCATTTTTTTATTTGTAAATATCTACCAAGGTTGTAATAGTATATGGTACAATACTTTAAGTTAGCATTTTTCTATTTCTCATAAATAGGACCTGCTGATTGTATCTGGTACATTGCTTCCTGTAAACCTGCTGTTTTTGTTGCAGACGTTTTTGCTGTGGCAGCTGGGTTTTTCTGCTCTACTTTTAGGAAGGAGATACTCGTGGAATAAAATTGCAGGATGTCTGCTTGTGGCTGCTGGAGTGGTTACAGCTATTGCAAGGTGACATATCTCTCTTTTTATAACCAGCAATTTTACTGTGCTATATTTCTCTTCAGAAGTTAGAAGTTATTACTAAAAGTAGAGATGGATATATTACTAATAGGTAAAGGGTCAGAACGAGTCATTTTTAATATGGGTCGGGGTGCAAAGAAGTATTAGCTATCATTAAAAAAAAAAACAACATTGTTACAATGTATGTTTCTGAATAATAAAACTACAAATAATTTGGAATCTCTGAGTAGAACGATTAAGTAGGTGCGCAACCTTTAACTGATTTGACCTTCCCAGACTATTTAACCTGTTTGAGATTAAAAAAAAAAAAAGTAAAAAACCAAACCCAAATCGATCTACTACTCCGTATTATATTAAATATCAATCTCTAGTCTAAGTAGTTGAATGAAGGGATGAATGTTCTTTTGGTAGCGTATTTCGGGTAAGTTATGATGTTCTCAAACTTATTTTCAAGCAGTGTGAAGTGTGAACATCTTTGACTCAAAATTTAGATATCATCACTCCATGCCCTTTATCCGTCTTGAGCTTTGGACATTATCTGGTGCTTACATGTTTATGCCTATTATTTGACATCTAAACTAGTTTGCACTTTGTGTATATATTTTTTTTTTTTACAAAAGTGGATCAGAAAGTGGTCAAATGCTATCAGGAGTTGGGTTGCTGTGGCCAATAATGATGGTAGTATCAAGTGCATTCCAGGCTGGTGCAACTATTATCAAGGTAATACTGGGAACAATGTTCATCTTGCAAGCAAATTATATGAAAACAGAAGTTAACTTTAGATTGCTGTTTAATTGAATAGGAATCTGTCTTTATTGATGCCGTCGCCCATCTTAAGGTATGTTCTTCTTCTCAT
>CP139504.1:267682077-267718353 GCA_021014915.2 Artemisia tridentata subsp. tridentata
AGCTTTTAAGAGCTACTCGAGCTCGAGCTTAATACTAATTAGCTCGAGTCGATCTCGAACAAATATTAGTGCTCGATTAGTTTGACGAGCCGAGCTTTCAAAACTAATATTTGGCTCGGCTCGTTCGATAACTCGTTTAATTATCACGAGCCGAACGAGCCAAACGAGCTAGTCGAGCTTATCGAGCCGAACGAGCTAGTCGAGCTTAACAAGCCAATAAATAATCTATATAAGTTTTTAATCACATTTTAAAATTCTAATTATTTTTTTAGTAGGATTTAGATTCAAGTTTTGTAACTCAATATTTCTAAGCTATATATTTACTTGAAGGTAAACTTCTTCATTTCTCTTGGACTTTGTTTTATAGGCTCTTTAGTTTTCCTTTTTTTTTCTTCTTCCTTTCAATGTGGGATGTGTTTTCTTTTACTTGCATATTTTATATCTAATACACTATTTTCCTTTTAGTTATTACGAGTCTGTCAACCAACTAAATGACAACTCTTTTAATTTTTTTTATATATAAATACACTTAGTTATTTTATCTAAAATAATATAAGGCATTTGAACGTGTTTTTTTATTCGTGGAAGTGTTAAGTCATTTAAGTTTACACACTTTAGCTTTATGGAATGATCTCTAAATCTGTAACAATCAAAGTATATTAATCTATAAACTTGTAAAATGTAGTGTAATTCTTTCTAGAAAACCAAGATATTAAAAAACTTAACTTGTAACATTCACTATATTTATAACACTCAATGCAATATCATTGAAAATCAAAATGATTAAAATCAAGAGTCATACATCAAAAAAATTTCTTACACAAGGCAAAATCATTAACCAAGTCATTCTCACCTGTAGCCACTATAGAAATTGTTGGAAAAATTTGGTCGAAAATTGCATTTTCACCAATTGTAGTGTGAATGGGATATCGATCTCAAATTGTGGTGTCTGAAACGAAATGGTGTTAATTTTGAAAGTGTCAAAGTTGTAACAACATATTAATGGTCGGTTAATTACTGATTAATATTTCGATTAATGGCATGGTTTATGGTTGTTAATAATATAATAACTATGACCATTACTCGAAAATTAAATCAGTTTTTATGATAGTTAATTGCATATTAACTATGACCGGTTTTTGAATCACCTATATTATCTTGCTATATGTGATCATTGAAAAGACAAGAGAAAGGAGCACCACACTAAGATAACACATACAAATGTTTGCTTTTGGGTTTTTCTTTTTCCATGCGAATCACAAGTTTGTCCGGTGAAAATTTCAGGCATAACGTCAAGTCCGGCAGTACAACTGCTTCGATTGTTGTACCCTGTGAAATATACGCCGAATAGGTGGCGAATCTATTTTAAGGGAAGCGTGTCAAACACGTGCCTCAATCACGTTCTTGAATCGGTTATATATATTTCTTGTAACTAAAGTTTATGCTCGTAACTTCAGTTTATGTATTTATGTTTTTATTTCTTGTATTGTATCGTTTATGTATTTATGTTTTTATTTCTTGTATTGTATCGTTATTGTGATTTCTAACTTCAGTTTATGTACAATGTTAATGATTTGTGAAAAAACAATAAACAAATCATTCGACCTTGTGTTGAGGATTAGAAAGTTTGGATGTTGCAAATAGTGTGTTGTAAACATTATTGCAAATAATCAAACTATTTGTTATCCTAAACGGAATTAAATTGCAACTCATGTTGCTAATAGTTTAACAACTTGTCATTATGTGGGAAATGACTAAGTGTTAAACATAACTGTTTAGGACATAGTGAAATGTCGCGAACGAACACACATACTAATGACAACAAGCTATGTTGGTTTATGTAACTAACTTGAATGGTGTGATTATCATTCAAAGTGAGTTGTCCTTTTACATATAGTGGAACATGTTTATTGTGTGTAATGATTACACATTGGAATTATGTGATTGTAATCACATAATAATTTGAGATCACTTATAATTATATGATCTCAAGTGAATTTTGATGACATGTTTTATGTGTAGATTTACATAAGTACCGATGTAAATTTGTCTTACAAAAGAATGTTAGTAGGTGAAGCAATGTATAGTCAGAATGATGCATCTTCTGTTCATATGCTTGATTCCTTGGTCTATAGCATGCTAGACATGGAATTTTTTAATTATGAAATGGAAAATAATTAACGTCAAACATTCAAAGAGTGTATACACAAATATGAAACTTGTGTAGTGACAAATTACTAAGGTTACTCATGTCATATACTCAAAAGTGTATCTCTTAAATGAGATTGACGTTGAAAGGAAATACCCTTTCTACAAAATTCTTGAGATAGGTTCAATGTGGGGGATTCCGGCCCAGCTAGAGTTCAAATGACACCAATCAACATCTATTCAAATATAGAGGTGTTACCCATTTGAAATACTCATGAATTATTGGAAGAACCACAGTTACGGTTTTGTTTAGAGTAAAACATAACTACTATTTGATGGGTAATTAGTTTAATGACCATCTGATTTCAAATCATGGGTGGCTATGTACACACTCTTTCTTGAAATGACCACTAAATATGATTTTATCGCAATGGATAAATTTAGATAAGAGACAAAATGTCTATGTTTAACAGGAAGATGATGCACCAACATCGCCTAGAATGATAGTTGTATACACTGTGATAGCCATTAAAGAATTGGCAGAGTAACTACTCTCAACACGAGTTATTATTTTTGACAATGTTAAGTCAAATGATAACAATGCGGATCCGCTTATAAAAGGCTTAATCTGAGAGTGAGTTAGCAAGTCGTGTGGAGGAATGGGACTAAAGCCCCAGAAAAGTTTATATGAAGGAAAACCTAACCCAGCTGACTGGAGATCCCAAGATCTGGGTTCAATAGGACAACCTAATTGTATAAACCGAGGGAGGTCACTGTGGGGGAGTTATCAATTCTCCATTCATTTAAGGGGGTTAGTAAACTTCCTAGTCCATTCCTATAACAGTGACAATATGAGGTTAAGCTTTTCGCTTTTAATGATTCAATTGGAATCACCTATGTGGGAGAGAAGTGGGGTCGCTTCGAAGGGAAATGTGGGGGCGTAATTTCTAACAGCTCTCGTAGAACCAGGCTAGTGTTCATGACCATAACGAACACGAGTATGAGGACTTGACGATGTCAGGGAGAGTCCAGTGTGAACTTATATTGTAGTCTATATAAACAACAGATCAGTTCAAAGACATCGCGTTCTACTGGCAGCTAGTAGGCTAAGTATATTTCATAAGGGAAGGTTCAAAGGGTAACACCTACCTATCCTATGCAGGATTCAACTGTTGGGATTTTCATTGGAAATGTGTGTGTTTTCGAATCGATCTCCATTCATGTGGGGGATTGTTGGAAAAATTTGGTCGAAAATTGCATTTTCACCAATTGTAGTGTGAATGGGATATCGATCTCAAATTGTGGTATCTGAAACGAAATGGTGTAAACTTTGAAAGTGTCAAAGTTGTAACAACATATTAATGGTCGGTTAATTACTGATTAATATTTCGATTAATGGCATGGTTTATGGTTGTTAATAATATAATAACTATGACCATTACTCGAAAATTAAATCAGTTTTTATGATAGTTAATTGCATATTTACTATGACTGGTTTTTGAATCACCTATATTATCTAGCTATATGTGATCATTGAAAAAACAAGAGAAAGGAGCACCACACTAAGATAACACATACAAATGTTCTCTTTTGGGTTTTTCTTTTTCCATGTGAATCACAAGTTTGTCCGGTGAAAATTTCAGGCATAACGTTAAGTTCGGTAGTACAAATGCTTCGATTGTTGTACCATGGGAAATAGACTCCGAATAGGTGGCGAAATCTGTTTTAAGGGAAGCGTGATCAAACACGTGCCTCAATCACGTTCTTGAATCGGTTATATCTATTTCTTGTAACTAAAGTTTATGCTCGTAACTTCAGTTTATGTATTTATGTTTTTTTATTTCTTGTATTGTATCGTTATTGTGATTTCTAATTCAGATACCTTTCCCTACAGAAATGAAATACACCACGAGTATAAAAGTAAAATCCAAACTGATTTGATATTTGATGAAGTTGAGTGTGACATTGAGGTAATAAGGGTTAGATTATCTTTGTCTCTTACAAGTTGACTCAAGATACAAGTTACGTGCTAAAATACATAATTTTGAATAAAAGATGAGTCGCAAGTTAACAATTATATGTCATACACACAAATAAATACAAACATTCCACACATATAAAAACATACATATATGCACATGTGCATACAACGCATATACACATGAATTATTTTTATTATTCAAGTAACAAAACGTGCAATTAATAACAACCCGATATGTGAATTAGAGTTTCACAAACTTGTCCATCTTTTGCATGTGTGTTGATTGAGTTCGATCATTAGACTTAATAGTTAGAATTAATCAGTTAGTTATACAATTTAATCATTCATAGTTTGCACTGACTACTTTATGCGATTACTTTTACAATCATATGAATTAAGTAACAGATTTGTAGGATCCATAGTTAAACCATCATCATATTACGATTCATAATCTTCCAACGTTAAAGGAAGAAATTCATTCATTATTTGTTTTTTTTTTTTTTTTTTGCAGTTTTTATTCAATAACGTTATTTAAAAGTTGTTTACTATGATTTATTGTGATTTGAATCAAGTGATTATTCAATTCTTTTTTATTACATTACCGGAATTTGGTTGTATCAAAATATTTATTGTAATTGAATCCCTAATTTACTCTCGAAGATCGGTGTTCATGTTGTATCGCCATTGTAAGTTGAATGCCTGATCTATGGTAGTTCTTTAATGTCAAGACATAGGATAATTTGCATTGGCAATATGTGCATTCTTATACTTATAGTTTTAGTTTATAATACTTTCAAGTTTGTTTTAACAAAAGCCTTGTTGTCAAGATGGAAATTACCATTAGAAGTCTTATCATTGCTTAATTTGCAATTGTATCAACTCTCACATTAGCAACATATATATATGAGGTACAATCTATTTTTTTTTTTTTTTTACCAAATTCATGACTTGGTACTTTGAAAGACACAAAAGAAAAATGACATTTTTTCCTTCATAATAATTTGGGATCCAAGCTAAGGTGAACTTAACTAAAAGATTGGTTCATGAACATCAAAGAACTATCAAGAATGACATTCTTGCTTCATTCACTTTTCCCATTATAATTATAACAAGTAATATATACTCACGCGATGCGGCAAGGTTTTTAATCACAAAGATTTTGAGCCAAATGAACATCCAGTTTGACACATATTCATTTTATTCGTAGTAATAAAACATGCAGTAGTTTCGAAAAAAAGGTAAACATCTAATATAGGTTCGATTTCATGTTCTTTGTAGCTTCAAGTCTTATAATAAAATAAAATATGTAATTATATAATCTGATTTAAGTTGATACAAATTTTTGTTTATGTGAATCTATAGATATAATGGTTCAACAAACCCATTGAACATTTCTATAGATATCATGTTCTGTGTAGTCACTTGTTATTTTTTGCTAATTGTATTATAGCACAATATTATACAATATTTATATTTTGATTAGTACTTATATAGTTATATATTGTGTAATCAAGAAACTAGAGAAAAAGTATCCCACATTGAAATGGATAAGAAAAATGAAGAGGGATGGAGCACTATAAAATAAAGACTTATTTCCTTTTCTCATATGAGAATTACATCTCACTTAAAAGTATAAAAAATAAAAGTATGAGTATTTAGTATACTCTTGCATTTTTAATGCAAAATAATGTTTATCAAAAGTTTCATAAACATTAGTTTTGTAATTGTAAACGAGCTTCGCTCGAGCTCGAGCGTGGGTTAATAAACGAGCCAATCAAGTTCCATATTTTATACGAGCACCTTAAGCTTGAAAAAAAGTCATTGTATAACTATTAAAAAGTTAAAAATTTAAACGAGCTTCGAGCTCGAGCTCGAACAACAAAAAATTATTCGAGTTCGAGCTCGAGCCACTTTATAAAAGTTTAATCGAGCTCGACCCGAGCTTGAGCCGAATAGTTATTAAATGAGCCTAGCTCGTTTAGGCTGAAACTCGACTCGACTCGACTCGGATCGTTAACACCCCTAAGTGGGGGTAGGGATGTAATCAAGCCAAGCCAAGCTCAGGCTTAACAGGGCTTGAGCTCGGCTCGAAAATCATAAGGTAGGCTCGAGCTCGGCTTGATAGCCCGATGAGATTTAATCATCCAAGTTTGAGCTTGGCTCGAAAAGATCGAATTTATACATAAATATTGTATTCGATAGTCAAACTCATCAATAAAGTTAGAAAATACGCGATGAACTCACGAGCAAAGAACTTATACAAAACATTGAAGCATTAGGGCTTAAAAAGTCATTCTACGATAAATATTTAACTATTATACCAATATTCACAACATTTAGGTTGTTTATATAAATTTGTATAAAAAAATATATATGTACATGAAGGTTCAAAAAGCTCGATAAAAGCTCGAGCTCGAACTATTGAAAGCTCGAGCTCGGCTCGTTATGTGTTTCGAGCTAGTTTTATCGGGCTTGGGGTCAGGCTCGACTCGATCGAGGCAAGTTCAAGCTCGAGCTCAAGTTGCTTGATAAAAGTTTGGCTTATTTACAACCCTAAGTAAGGGGGTATTTTGGTGTGTTGGTGTTAAAAGTGTGAATGCTAAAGTGGTGCTGAGGTGACATAAAAAGTTGGTGTTAACGGTGTTATAAGGGATGACAAAAAAAAACCCATACCCGACAAGGATCCGATCCCCAAATCCAATTTGACTGGGAAATCCTCGAGTTGACCGGGGATGGGAACGGAGAATCCCCGAATTATGAAACATGGGATGGGGATAACATAAATCTCCAACCCCGAATTTTAATATATAAGCATATATAAATTATATGTATATTAATACTACATGTACTTGTATATGTATATGTTAGTGAGTATTGACAAGTATTATACTTGAAGTATATTTGTATGTAATGTGATATTTAGGGGATTGATGCGTGGTTTTGCGACCTTACAACAGGTTTTACCTCTCGAGGGATCTCAAGAGGCTTACAACCCCACCAGGCAGTGTACCTGACCGATGTAGTATAGTGTAGTGGTAAGTACAGGGGATTGATCGTTCTCCACAGGGAATAGTGTCGTTAGGATTAAAAAACTACTCTAATAGGTCTAAGGGTGAGGGAAGATTCTTTTTGTATTTTTATATTTTTATGAAAGCAAGTAAAATCTCGGGTTTGAATGAGTGGGCGGAATTAGTTGCTAGTCAACTAACCCAAATAACTACAAATGCAAATAAAATAAATAACTGAAAATGAAAAGGTTGTGAAACTTATGTGGAGAGAAATGTGTTTACTTAGATTTCCTTACTCCCTAACTATCTTTTACCGGTTGATTAGTGTGTATTAATTGCGTGGATGACGGGTGTATTCCTTAATACCAATCGTGGGGTGGCGTACGTACTTCCCCAACTCTACAAGCTCCTACTTCACTCCTATGTCGAGCCGGCTAAGAAGCTCCTAACATGGGATCACTAGAATTCGCTCATGCATTAAATACAACCATAAAAACCTAGTACGCATTGGTTCATGTTTCTTAAGACGTTCAAGCAAGTTACCGAATAGGAGGTTAGCCAGTTTTCTTAAGCCTAACATCGATAAACAATCATCCAATACAATAAATAACATACTAATAACCAATAATCAATAGTTAGGTTTCATTAGATCTAAGCAAACACAAGATAAATCTAGCCTAGCATGTTAATTAAAAGACAAGAACAAGATATAATCAAACAACACATAGACATATTGATTGATTAAATGAATACTTATCTTCAATTAAACATGGGAGATCCAAGGGTATGAAAACCCTTAAAAATGGCAGAAATTCGTCTTAGGGTTTTTCCTCACAAAGTTGCACACTAATGACAAAAAATTGCAAAACTATATATAGAGTTTAGGGGCTGACGGCGTCACGTTGTAGATCTTGACGCCGTCACCTCGCCATGTCTAGGGTTCCCGGATGGCCTTCTTGACGCCGTCCCTCTTTAGTGCTCCAAAATCCGCTCTGGCTTATCAAGGCTTGACGCCGTCAGAAATGGGCTTGATGCCGTCTCTCTTTAACTTAAACCGTGATGGCCTTGATCACCTTAAAGGGTGACGCCGTCAGAAATTCATTGTAAAATTCTCTGGCTTATCATGTGTATTTTTCATATCCACCTTTTTTGCCAAGCCATGACGCCGTCAGGAACAATACCTGACGCCGTCAAAGGTACTTTTCCAGCCGATTTTGAGACTTTGTCGTTTTCTTCACTTTTATGCTCCAAAAACGTCCAAAATGCTTCCTTTTCCAGATTTCTTCTCCAAAGTACCTAAAATGACAAAAGGAACGATTTAGGGCAATATTTGATCAAATAAATACGATTTAGGGCTTAAATGACCCCCTAAAAGCGGTACACTTTTCGCTTCATCAAATACCCTTATACTTGAGATTTGCTTGTCCTCAAGCAAATGCGCTTTTATTCTAATCAAAATACAAGTTAGGGGTCATTTAATGCTAACATAAAAGTAATTACAATAAATAGTCGTTCCACTTTAATCATAATAAGCACGGAGATTACAAACTAGCACCTCACAAGTAGTGTTTAGATACTCACATCTCTCAGGTGTCATCAAAATAAATCTCATAAATGAAAACGGATAATATCTCTCACTACCTGTCATAGCAAATAGATTACCATAGGCTTGGGAAAGGATCGAAAACCTCCTCCACTAGGCGTAAGCACCTAAGATAAACTATCAAAGAGGGCTTTTACATGGGTTATAACGTGAGGTGTAGGGATATGATAAACACGGTTTTGTTGGATAAGAGATATTTTACTGGTGGCGAGTTAAAGATCTTGATTAATTACATGTACAATATGGCGTTGCTAAGCCAAGACTAGACTCGACTTAAGCTAAAAACAAAATAACAAAAACATAAAATAAACATAAAATGAAACGGGATGGTAGTCCGTATGTTTTTTCTATTTTTCTTTTTCTCATTTTTTATATTTTTCTTGATTTTTCTTGATTTTTTTTTTTTTTTTTTTTTTTTTTTTTTTTTTTCATACACTCTTGCCCTACCATCCAAAATAATACATCATAGGGGCGTTGCATTCCCTTACACTTGAACTTTTACATAACTTTACAAATAACTATTCTAATGACTCGAATTAAGATAATCGAAACACTTAGAGTACTTTTAAAATATTTAGCACATATGAGGGTAATAATGTTCTTCTTCCCTATTACTCCATTACACTAGTACTTTACCCATGAGTCCCAATCGTCCCAAAACAATATGTACAAGGATATGACTTGACTTAGCAACCATGTAATCAATTAGATAATTAACTAAGGGTTTAAACAAATGTTGTCACAATAATGCACTAAAGATGAGTGCATACAAGGTAGGCTAAGGCGATTTGGGTGTACATTTAAGTGGGGTGTAAACAAATTCTTCCTTTAAGTAAAATGCTTAAAGGTCGAAACGAAAAGATAGGCTCTGAGGGGTGTACTAGGGGTATCATGTACCAAAAATGAGTACAACGCAAAGGGTGTGGGAGAATTACTTGACCAATGTAGCCAACGTAATTATAACAAAAACACACGTGTAAAACAATGGGTTAATCCTAATGCCTCTTATCATGTAGTAAATCTAACTACACGAATGTAGTCTCACTTGTGGCCTCGGAATGGTCCTAACGCAAGTTCTAGAATCTAAGTGCTACCGGTACACACATCATAGCATAAATGCTTTTCCTACGAATTCTAGGGGCGAACCTCACATATTTGGGGGTGGAAAAAAATTTTAGTGGTACGATTTTTGTGCTAGTCATATAACTCCTATCCATGAGACGCTCATTAAGATCAAAGTTTCACTCCTAAATGTTGTAAAAAATTTTAAATTTGGCACTAAAATTGCCCTAACAAGTATTTATCTCAGTTTTATTACACATCTGCCATTAAACAAACAAAAATCAAATGAAATTGTATTCTTTGAAGTATCGTACTTTACCCCCCCCCCCCCCCTTACACTTAAGATGAACATTGTCCCCAATGTTCAAATAACAAGATGTAAAAGTAATAAGGTAAAAGAATGAAATCAAATACTCCCCTGATTCGTTCGGTGGATAAAAAGGTAACATGGTTAGATCTTCTTCCAAGAAAATGTAGAAGCTCCAAGACTAATGCATCGCCAAAAGCTTGATTCCACATAGATTTCCTTGTCCAAAATAACCTGTTAAACCTGAGAAAACAAACACGAAAACCTGCATAACATCGGCGGGATAAATTCTATATAAGGATATAATGCTTGTGGAATGATAATTTTGCAGATTCCTGGAGATTATAAGTTAGAGATTTAATAAAAACTTTTTATGAAAACAAAACTTTCAAAAATTTCAGAAAATTAAAACCTGACGCCGTCAGGTTGTAAAGCCTGACGCCGTCAGAATTGATCTGACAGAATTCTCATGTTAAGTTTCCGAAAAATTTCTGGAAAAACCTATACCTTACTTCCTGGAAATCCTGCAAAACATCACTATGACTCGATACAAGCATTTGACTCAAACAATTACTAATATGTATGTTAATTTAATATTATTACGATTCATGTTCATTTGTTCTTGTAAACTGATTTGGATTTCCCTTACACTTATCTTTTGCAAAATACCTTTATATGTAGTTAAGACGAAGTTAAAAACAAGATAAAGCATTTTCACAATTTAGTTTTGAGTATGAATCAATAATAATAAAAATTAAACATACATACGGAAACAAATAAAATCAAACAAACAAATAAATAAACAAACAAAGCAAATAAAGCTTGGGTTGCCTCCCAAGAAGCGCTTTTCTTTATTAACGAGTCTTGTAGCTAGACTCAAAGTCCTTCTACCCTATGTAAGTGAGCTCGTCATCGAGGACGTCTTTAGGGTTAAGCTTGGATTGAAATTTTCTATTGGTCCGCTTAGTACAATATATCTTTTCAAACTTCTCTCCATCCGGGTCATACAATGTCATCTTAATATGCCATGACCCATCTCCATCTTTGGGTGGTTTGTCCCATTCCCACTTATGATCATCGTCCTCACAAGTCCACTTATTCATCCCTAGGTTAATTGGCAAAACTCCTAGGAACTCAATCATCTTCCTAAAAACTAGAGGGTCTTCAAATGGATCCAATTCGGTGTCCCTAGCCAAGAGTTGTTCTACCGCATGTGTTCGGTTCACAAAGTCCTCTTCTAGGTAAAATGGGCGTTGGGGTCCTATGAAGTCTCTATCGATCCAAGGTCCATATCTAGATGGTCTCCTATTTAATTCTAACCAATGGGGTGTTGGTTCATCACTAGTATCATAAGCATGTTTCTTCACATCATAGACTGACCAAGTATCACTTTCTCCTACCGCTATCTTAGATTCCTTACAATCAATCATAGCACTAGCGGTCGCCAAAAATCCTCTACCTATCAACAAGGGGCATGTAGGGTCGCTAACCATATCAAGGACGTGGAAATCGGCTAAAATGGTTAGTTTTCCAATGTGTACTAACACGTCTTTGACTACTCCAACCGGGTAAGCAACACTCCCATCCGCTAAGCCTATTATCACCTCGGTTTCTTCAAGTTTTCCTAGTTTTAGAGAGGTGTAGAGAGGTAATGGAAGTAGGTTAAGGCTTGATCCAAGATCGGCTAATGTGTCAAAAGCCTCCGAATTACCGATCGTGCAAGGTAGAACAAATAAGCCCGGATCATCTAATTTCTTAGGTAGCTTGTTTTGAACAAAGGCGGTCCCTTTTTCGCCTAACTTGAGCTTCTTCTCATCCAACACATCAATAACCGGACTTTCAAGGTGGAGCTCCTTGAATTCATTGTCAAGGTTTTGAGTGGGAGGTGTTTCAACTATTGTGTTGACCAATTTGGATATCATAACTTCTTGGTCATTTTGAACGACTTGGGTTTGTTTGAAACACGTGCTCATGGAATTGACCGAATAATATTGTGGACAAGAACTAGGAGACGAAACCGACGAGATGGCGTTGACGTTTAGTTTCGGGTTCTTGACTGTGTTGCTAGGGAGTGCTCCCATTTCTCGGTCATTGAGGACTTTCAACAAAGTGTCAATCTTATTGGTCATCTCGCTTTGTTTTTGTTTGAAATCGGCTTCAAACTTGGCCAAACGAGCTTCTTGAGATGCCATAAATTGGGACATCAATCCTTTAAAGTTATTGGTACTACCATTGCTGGAAGGATTGTTGTTGAGAGTACGGTTCGAGTTAGAACCGCTTGATTGGAAACGATTAGGTGGGTTGGAAGAATTGGTTTGTTGTGCGTTTTGGTTTTGTTTCCACCTAAGGTTTGGGTGATTTTTCCATGAGGAGTTGTATGAATCACCGTATGGGTTTGGTTCGGGTTTGAAAGTGTACCACTTGTCTCCCGCTCCGTCAGTACGCGAGGATGCGTAGTCCGCAAAAGCTTGTTCGGGGAGTTCCATGCAATCACGAGTGTCGTGGGGACCACTACATAATTCACACGAAGAAGTGATTTTGTTCACTTGGCTTGAAGGTTTAGGAGCCTCGTAGGATTTCATAAGAAACTTGACTTGGTCTTCAAGTTCTATGATCCTACGGTCGGAAGTGCTTGAATTGTTCGAAGGCAAAGATATTGCCTTGACCGTTTTATTCAAATCACGGGGATCACTCCAACTTTCGTTGTCATAAAGAGCAAGATCTTCTAGGAGAGCCCATGATTGTTCCGCACTTAGATCACGTAGCTTACCACCGGCCGATTGGTCAATGGTTTGCCTCGTGGAGAGATTGATATGGTCATAGAAGATTTGGACTTGGAGCCAAAGTTCTATGCCATGGTGAGGGACTTTTTGGAGTAAGTCCTTGAATCGAGTCCATGCCTCGTAGAGGGTTTCGCCTTGACGTTGTTGGAACATCAAGATATCATTCCTTAGCTTGGTAGTTCTTCCTGGTGGGAAAAACTGAGCAAGGAAACGAGTGGTGAGATCATCCCAAGAGGTAATGGATCCTGCGGGTAGACGCTCTAGCCATTGACTAGCTTGGTCCCGCAGAGAGAATTGAAAGAGACGTAGTCGGGTCGTCTCTCGAGTGGCAACATCAAGGTCTATAGAATCAACGATTTTGAGAAAGTCCTTGAGATGTTGATTAGGATCTTCGGAACGAAGTCCATGGAATGCGCATCCGCTTTGCACCAACCGGATGGTGTCGGATCGCAAGGGAGTGACATTGGCTCCTTGAGTGAGCTCAATGGTGTTTCGATAGCCATGGTGGCTAGGACGAGAGTAGTCTCCTAAGGTACGGGCTCTAGGAGGTGGGTGTAGTTGTGGTGGTGGGTTATTGGGATCGAGGATATTACCACCTTCCATGATGTCGGATGGTAATGGTTACGAACAAAGAAACGAAGAAAAAAAAGATAGACTAAAGAAAACCTAGAAAAAGAAAATAAAAATCTCACTAGAAAGGAATCTAGTGAGTAGACCTAATAAAATAAAAATTCAACCTAAACAATAACTATTCCCCGGCAGCGGCGCCAAAAACTTGATGCGTGGTTTTGCGACCTTACAACAGGTTTTACCTCTCGAGGGATCTCAAGAGGCTTACAACCCCACCAGGCAGTGTACCTGACCGATGTAGTATAGTGTAGTGGTAAGTACGGGGGATTGATCGTTCTCCACAGGGAATAGTGTCGTTAGGATTGAAAAACTACTCTAATAGGTCTAAGGGTGAGGGAAGATTCTTTTTGTATTTTTATATTTTTATGAAAGCAAGTAAAATCTCGGGTTTGAATGAGTGGGCGGAATTAGTTGCTAGTCAACTAACCCAAATAACTACAAATGCAAATAAAATAAATAACTGAAAATGAAAAGGTTGTGAAACTTATGTGGAGAGAAATGTGTTTACTTAGATTTCCTTACTCCCTAACTATCTTTTACCGGTTGATTAGTGTGTATTAATTGCGTGGATGACGGGTGTATTCCTTAATACCAATCGTGGGGTGGCGTACGTACTTCCCCAACTCTACAAGCTCCTACTTCACTCCTATGTCGAGCCGGCTAAGAAGCTCCTAACATGGGATCACTAGAATTCGCTCATGCATTAAATACAACCATAAAAACCTAGTACGCATTGGTTCATGTTTCTTAAGACGTTCAAGCAAGTTACCGAATAGGAGGTTAGCCAGTTTTATTAAGCCTAACATCGATAAACAATCATCCAATACAATAAATAACACACTAATAACCAATAATCAATAGTTAGGTTTCATTAGATCTAAGCAAACACAAGATAAGTCTAGCCTAGCATGTTAATTAAAAGACAAGAACAAGATATAATCAAACAACACATAGACATATTGATTGATTAAATGAATACTTATCTTCAATTAAACATGGGAGATCCAAGGGTATGAAAACCCTTAAAAATGGCAGAAATTCGTCTTAGGGTTTTTCCTCACAAAGTTGCACACTAATGACAAAAAATTGCAAAACTATATATAGAGTTTAGGGGCTGACGGCGTCACGTTGTAGATCTTGACGCCGTCACCTCGCCGTGTCTAGGGTTCCCGGATGGCCTTCTTGACGCCGTCCCTCTTTAGTGCTCCAAAATCCGCTCTGGCTTATCAAGGCTTGACGCCGTCAGAAATGGGCTTGACGCCGTCTCTCTTTAACTTAAACCGTGATGGCCTTGATCACCTTAAAGGGTGACGCCGTCAGAAATTCATTGTAAAATTCTCTGGCTTATCATGTGTATTTTTCATATCCACCTTTTTTGCCAAGCCATGACGCCGTCAGGAACAATACCTGACGCCATCAAAGGTACTTTTCCAGCCGATTTTGAGACTTTGTCGTTTTCTTCACTTTTATGCTCCAAAAACGTCCAAAATGCTTCCTTTTCCAGATTTCTTCTCCAAAGTACCTAAAATGACAAAAGGAACGATTTAGGGCAATATTTGATCAAATAAATACGATTTAGGGCTTAAATGACCCCCTAAAAGCGGTACACTTTTCGCTTCATCAAGGATCAAATACTTTTAAAATTATAAGCACTAACTACATATTCTTCTATTAATATTTTGTCCCTATACACACATTCTGTGGAAAACTAGAAGGGGGGTTGAATAGTTTTACCATTTAAAATTAATTCGCTTTGTTACTTAATGTGATTTCAAAGAAAACATACACAAACAAATAATCACACAATATATATGAAAAGTAAAGAGAGGAATGATCAAACCACACAACACAGATGTTTATAGTGGTTCGGCTACAAGGACTCTCTTCCTTGCCCTACTCCACTCCTCGAGCCTCAAACTCGAGAGTTATCTTTCACTAAGAAACAAACTCCCTTCTAGGTGGAGAAAACCTTTACATCGCTTACTTCTTTTTCCGGTACTAAGCTAAACATCGAGTTCTTTACAAGGGTACAACCACTCCCGTTTGGTTCTTTCACAAGGGTATAACCACTCCCAACACTCTTTGTGTTTTAAGGACTAAAACACTAACCTCACTCTACTGATATAAATGATACAAACAATGATATGCAAACTAGTACAAGATCACACAGTGGCTAAGCTAGACGGATAACGACAGAACGTTGATCCTTGTATGTTTGATCCCTTTGCTACAAAAGGAAAGATCAAATAAGATGAATGAATGAATGATATGGGTTAGTAAATGAATGAGTATGTATTTAAGCTATATGAGTGATGATAATGGCCAAATGATCAGCTTGCTATTTATAGGCAAAGCTGAGCAACAGGCGGCGGATCCCAAAACTTGGATCCGTCTTTGTATCCATTTGGATCCGCCGTGTCAGGCCAGCTAAGAGATCTTCAAATCTTTCCAAATCTTGCCATATCTTCAAATGTCAACTCTTTGGCTTGAAGATCTAAACAAAATATCACAAAATCTTACCAAGATTGTGTATATGATGCATGCCATGATGTCATCCTAACTTTTGAAAATAAAGTTTTCATTTTAGGAAATAAACATGTAAAATGTAAATTCTAGTGATCTTGTGAAATGTAAATGTGTTCTAAAAAGACTTTAGCTTGTATTTATGATTTGCTAAAAGATATACCTTGTATTTGTCATTAACAAAACTAAGTAAAGATCATAAAATATAAATAACGTTTTTGAGACGATATTTGTATTAACAATCTCCCCCTTTTTGTTGATGACAAAACATAAGGTGTATTTTTAAGCAAATGAATAAATGAAGTATGAGTCTTTTTAAAAATATAGATTAAGTTTGTTTTATGCAAGTTTTGAAAACAATTTCAAGTATAAATGTATGTACTGTGATGTTTCACAGTAATGCAAACTTAATCCTTTCTCCCCCTTTTTGTCGAAACAAAAAGAAGATATGCGTAGCCGAATGCGATTTTGAGAACTTTAAAGCTCCCCCTTGATTTATACTCCCCCTAAATGGAGTAACAAGGTTATGATGTATGAACCTACAAAACAAATGGTTAGAATATGATGTGCTCCCCCTCGATGTATACTCAGTATTGCTAGAGTACCAACGTATACATTTCAAGGATAGGAGATGCTATAAAAGAAAAGCTAGTTACTTCATGGAAGTAAAATGCATATGTAATTGTCAACCAAACAATAAGTTTCAGCACATTTGACTTTAAAAAGTCAAAATGAAGTGTCTGATCAAAATTTAGTACCTAATGTACATTTGATCAAAGCAATATGTGAAGTTAAGACAACCATACTATGATGTTAGTATTCTAAAATGAGATAATATGCTAATGTTGATCACCCACTAGCATAAAAACATAACATTCATTACTTAGAAAAAATGATATTACATTCAAACAAGGAAAATAAAAACTAATAAGAAAAATTCTAAAACAACACCCTAAAAGTTCCTTTAAGAGGAAACTAACAAAGCTCCTATTGAGGAGGATGAGAGATTGTATTGAGACGCTCGAGAATGTAGTTCAATATGAACCTCATTTCGTTTTGGAGCTCATGGACCAAAATGTTGGTCCTTTGGGCCAAATGAGCGGTTCTCTCACAATGCGAGCAATCATGGCTTGAAAAACCGGGAGGAAGAATAGTCTCATGGTTTGGTGGTGGTGGTGGTGGTGGTTGGTTGTTGGATGGTTGTTGTTGTTGGTTGGATGATGGTGGAGTGGGGATGGAGTTCATCAAGATGGTTTGTAGATCCATTGCTTCATCAAGGCTAGATCCAACCATATTAGAGAGAGCATGGAGACGGGTGAGTTCCTCATTGATCTCTTCTTGGGTTTGTGGCTCATTTATCCACATTGCCTCATCAATGGCAATTAGTGTGGATGTGGGTGAAAGAGGTTGTGTTTGAGGTTGAGGTGGTGGTGCATCACGGTATAGAGGACCGTGGATATCATGATAAAGCGGATGAAAAAGCATGGGTTCTTGACCTTCAAAGGTCATGGGTGGAGGATTGGTTGACCTTGGTGGAAGGTCTTCCAAGTCATCAAGGTATGGATGTGGTGATGAAGGTGGAGTCCTAAATAGCTCCATTGGTTGGAGTTTGGGTAATTTTGGGGGTGATGGTGATCTAACAGGTTGTGATGGAACGGGTGGTGGAGTGGTGGCTATTGGAGTAATTGTTGGTGGTGGAGTATGAATGACAACATTTGGTGGTGTTGGAGTGGAGAGTATGAGGAAATTCTCACTTGGAATAGGTGATGAGATATTTAGAGGAGATGATTCCTCTGATGATGAGTTTGCTAAGTTTATGAAGCAACATGGCTTAACACTAATACGAGCAGTTCGTTTTGGGGGTTTGCTAGTAGATGAGGTACTTGATTTTGTCATGGTTGATAATGTAGCTAAGATGTACAGGAGAGAAATGTAGAGAGGATGGTTGTTGTGTGACTTGTGATGGTCCTAAGGTACAAATTTATAGGCAGAAGGTTTGTTGGTCTGTGTGTTTGGGTTGGATGTAAATCCAATGGAGAATGTTGGTTCCTAATGATTTGGAACAAAAATTTAAGCTTGTCACATCTCAAGGTCAACCCATTGAAATGGAGTTGAGTGATATGAGGGGGATTTGCAGTAAATGCAAGGAGATAGTGGAAAATCTGTTGATAAGATGTTTCCACGGATTTGACGGATCCCTCAAAAGGTTTCCTTTCTTGTATTAGAAAGGTAACTCACATGTAAAATTTGAAAATTCAAATTTTGGTGGGAAATTGAGTTCTTAGGGTTCTAGAGAGTTTAAAAATTAGTGAATATAATCAAAAAAGCTACAAACCAAAATCTAAGTGTCGGGATGAGTCAGGAATTTTTGAAAAAAGTTACTGTTGGTACCCACGGATCCAATCGACAACAAAGGCGTTGCCAAAGTTTGGGAGCCGTGGGATCCGTGGGTTCTGGACTGGAGTTTTCTTTTTGAAAAAAAAATGGAAAGAAAGAGCTCCAGGAAATTCCTCTTAGTTTGGGAGCCGTGGGATCCTTGGGTTCTGGACTGGCGGATCCAAGAGATACACTAGGCGGATCCAAAAATTGGGATCCGCCATATCCGTCGTCCGAATGTGCTAAAACAAACAGAAAGATATGAAAATTTCGTGTTTTTCGACCAAAACCCGAAAATTCTCCTATAACGTATGTAATAGCTAATATGTACTACAAATATACTAAATATACATATTCTAACACACGTTTGCACATAAATAAATCCGATCATCATAACTTACCTTTAATGGAGTTAAGCCAAACAGTGGCTTATTCTCGGAAAATTGATAACACTAAGTGTTACCGACCTGCAAATCTGAGTTAGTTCACATACATATCAAGTACTAATATAATATCTCAAGATACACATAAGTTCAACACATTATTGTTTGAAAACGTCTAGACCCAAACACTTCTCTCACTTGAACTTCTTGCTCAATTTCTTCATACCCTTGTGAAGTTTCATGATCCAACGCCCGAAATTCTTCACCATTCCTTTGGTTTGCTTGAACTCCGGTGATTCATTCGCAATCGGTGGAAGTTAACGCAAGTATTCCGGTGGAGTGATCCTAGAGTTTGGCAAGCCGTCATCGTCACTCATTGATGATGATGATGATAATGTTTGAGGACGAGGACATTTGCCTTTTCCAACCGCTACCCTATAATCACTTAGAGTGACAAAGGTATGTGGAATCTCATCATAATCGGGAACAAATCCTAAGGCATTTATAGGAATGGGTGCAAAGGCTCTATAGAGACGAGTCAAGAGCATCCCGTAGGGCATAGCGGTGGTACCTTGTACCGGAATATCGACCATTCGTTTGGTGATATAGTATGCAAGGTTGAAGGGTTGATGAGTTGAGACACAATACATCATATAGCAAACACAAGCGTTGATGTGATCCCGATTTCCAATGGTGCATATGACATTAGCCCTTAACACATCTTCTAACTTTCTAAATTCGGGCTTTAGTTCATTAAGCTCCATGGCAAATGGGTCTCTAGCTACTTGACGACCTCGATGCATCCTAGTTGGGTTGTTCCTAGGTAAGAAGAGATGCTCCCTAATGGTTTCTTTAGCGGTCAAAGGTGTGGCATATGGTGCCGTTCTCTCAAGGTTGGACTCTAAGATTGTTAATGACCACTTATCGGAGTAGACACATGTTCCATAATTTGGAACTCCTAAGACATCACCAAATTGATCTAAGGGAATATTGAACAAGGTTTCATTGACACTAAAGTGAATGCTCATAAGACCATTTTCGCTTGAATTAAGACCTATGGTTGCATAGAACTCAAGAATGAACCTAAGAATGATAGGCTCATCAATGTCTAAAAGACAATCGAAATGAATCGCGGCCAATTGCTCGCGGAGATTGGTATCTTCATAGAATGAGGAGTCTACAACTCTATCCTCATGGACGTATCGTTTTTCTAAAGCTTTGAATATATTGACTTGGGCTTCGGTGAGACCTTTGGTTTTGTGGTGTTTGGGAAGGTAATCGATAGTCTTTTTGTGATCGTAGTTGGTTGCGGGAGGCATAGTTATCCTAGACACGAAAAATATATAGTTTAGTTGAAATTATCGAAAATACGTATAAAGGTCTAGTGTGTGCCTATATGGGGACAATGTGGAGGCGCGGTTATCTCGACTCCTTTTGATGCATGAAAATTATGTTTATGCAAGTTTTATGATAAAACGAGAGATAACCCAAACGCTCCTACTTCAATATAGCTACGATTGAATGTACCCGAAAATACATATTAGTTATGTATTCCCTTTAGCATTCAAGAGACATTATGCAAGTGATGTTTAAAACACAACGTTTTTGTATTTGTATGAACAATGTTCAAAAACCGTTTTTCCTAGTCGTGAGAAGATTTTAGCAAAAAAATTTCTCATGGGGTTTTTGATGAATAATGACAATGTACTACAAGATGCAATTCCTAACTATGAAAAACATGATTTGTTATGCTATTTAGTAAATATGCTTCATGATTTTTCAAGAATTATGCATAACCCCAAGTTTTGGTTTTGTGCATGAAATAGAAATCCTAGACGCAGATCAGGAGTGTAAACATGTTAAGGATACTTACAGTGATGATTTGAGCACAAATTGGTTGAAGAAGATAGCCTAAATTATGATTTTGGTAAATTATGGGTCGAATACAGTAGGTGATAAGTTTTAGGGAAGAGTGAAGAATAGTACAGGGTATTTGTTTAATATATATAAAAACTGCCTCAGCAGATGACGGATCCGGTGGATCCCAAACAAGGGTTCCGCCCTTGTTGTCGTTTGGATCCGCAGGATCAGAACATGAGTTTGGCTGTTGCAGTGTTTGGTTAATCTAAGGTTTGAGCTAACGTTTATTCTACTCACTAGGTTCCATTAATCCTAAACCAAGTCTAAGATAGTTGAAGGGTTCTCTCTTGAGAGGTTTTGTGAGGATATCGGCAATGTTGTCCTCTGAGGAAACTTTCTCAATTGAGATATTTCCCTTCTGAACATTGTCACGTAGGAAGTGGTGACGTATTTCTATGTGTTTGGTTCTAGCGTGTTGGACTGGATTTTTGCTGAGATCGATAGCTCCTTTGTTGTCGCAAAGAATAGGAATGTCGTTGAGTTCAATTCCATAGTCGACAAGAGCTTGTTTCATCCACAGTGCTTGTTGGCAAGCTTTTCCTGCTGACACGTACTCGGCTTCAGTTGTTGATATGGCGAGGGTTATTTGTTTCTTAGCAAACCATGCGGCGAGACAATGTCCTACAGAAGTACAAATACCACTAGTACTTTTTCTATCAACATAGTCACCGGCATGGTCTGAGTTGGCATACACTATGGTTTCTACACCTGTCCCTTTGGGATACCATAATCCTAAATGTGTAGTGCCTTTAATGTATCTAAATATCCGTTTAACGCTTCAAGATGAGATATTTTGGGATCTTCTTGAAAACGTGCACATAGACAAACACTAAACATAATGTCCGGCCTACTAGCCGTAAGATAGAGCAAACTACCAATCATTCCTCTATATTTAGTGCTATCTACGGATTCATTTTCTTCATCCTTTGTGAGTTTGGTTTCTGAGGACATGGGTGTTTTCATAGGTTTTGAGTCTTCAAGACCAAACTTCTTAAGCATATCTTTGATATACTTTGATTGGTTGAAGAATATCCCATCTTCTAATTGTTTTATTTGGAGACCTAAGAAAAAGTTTAGTTCCCCCATCATACTCATTTCAAACTTGTCATGCATGATTTTTGAGAAATCGTCGCATAACTCTTGACAAGTTGAGCCGAATATAATGTCATCCACATATATTTGGACGATGATAATATGTGACCCCTTTTTCTTGGTGAAGAGTGTATTGTCTACTAGGCCCATGGTATACTTATGGTCAACTAGGAAGGTCTTAAGTCGATCATACCAAGCTTTTGGTGCTTGCTTAAGTCGGTATAAAACTTTCTTAAGTTTGTAAACATGATTTGGTTTTTCAAAATCGGCAAAGCCGGGAGGTTGTGCAACATATACTTCTTCATTTATAAATCCATTTAAAAATGCACTTTTGACATCCATTTGAAATAATTTAAAATCATGTGCACATGCATATGCAAGTAGTATCCTAATAGACTCTAGTCTAGCTACGGGTGCAAATGTTTCATCGTAATCTATACCTTCTTGTTGATTGTAGCCTTGTGCTACTAGCCTAGCTTTGTTTCTAGATATTATGCCATTTTCATCCATTTTATTTCTAAACACCCATTTTGTACCGATTATGGTTTGATTTTTAGGTTGTGGAACTAGTGTCCAAACGTTATTTCTGACAAATTGATTTAATTCCTCTTGCATAGCAATAACCCATGATTCATCTTTTATAGCCTCATTTATATTTTTAGGCTCAATTGTAGAAACAAAACAAAAGAAATTACTTTCATTTTGAGCTTTAGATCTTAGTGTTCTTTCATTAAGTTTTCATATGACGTTTTCTAATGGATGACTTTTTGTTTCTTTGATGTTGACTAAATTACTTTTTACTGGTTCATCTTCTCTATCATTTTCAACATTTTCTATATTTTCAACCATTTGACTTTCAGCTAAGTCATCATCTACCAAAGGTGATGTCTTAGAGGGAGGTGGACTTTCGTCGAATGTTACGTTCAACGATTCCTCGACTCTTGAGGTTTCTTTGTTCAAAACTATATATGCTTTACTAGTTTGTGAATATCCTAGAAATACACCTTCATACGACTTTGGGTCGAACTTGGTGAGATAATCCTTTGTGTTTAAAATGAAGCACTTTCTTCCAAACACTTTAAAATATCCTAAAGTAGGCTTTTTGCCTCTGTATAACTCATATGGAGTCTTTGTCAAGAATGGTCTAATTAGAAATCGATTTAGAATATATGTAGATGTATCTACAGCGTGACACCAAAACTTTTGAGGTATGTTTTGTTCATTTAACATGGTTCTACTCATTTCTTGAATTGTCATATTTTTGCGTTCTACCACACCGTTAGATTGAGGGGTTCGAGGAGCCGAGAAATTATGAGTTATGCCATTGGCATCACAAAAAGCTCCGAATTGAATTTCGTTGTCAAATTCACGACCATGGTCAGTTCTAATTGATACTATGTTACTTCCTATTTGATTTTGAATTTTCTTACTTAAGATTTCAAATTTGTCAAATGCTTCGTTTTTAGTTTTCAAAAACTTAGTCCATGTATACCTAGAGTAATCATCTACTATTACCAAAGTATAGAAGTTTCCCCCGTGACTTTGTATAGCGGATGGACCAAACAAATCTATATGTAATAATTCTAGACACCTAGATGTAGACACCATGTTTTTAGCCTTATGACTATTATGAACTTGTTTTCCTATTTTGCAAGCATCACAAAAGTGTTGGTCATATTTCAACTTGGGCAGGTTCCTAACGAGTTCCTTAGATGATAAGGATTGAATTAACCTCATATTGGCGTGACCTAAGCGTCGATGCCATAGAGTTGAGTTATCGTCCAAAGAAGTTAGACAAAGTTTGTCTTTAGGTGTTTTATCTAATTTCATAACATATACGTTATTCTTTAAAACACCTTTTCCTACTGTTATGACGTCTTTAAGTATTTTACTTCCATTTTCACTGAAAAGGAAGTTATACTTTTTGCGGCACAATTGACTTATACTAAGCAAGTTAAAACCTAAATTATCTACATGAGCAACATCATCAATAGAGAGAGAGAGAGAGTCATGAGAGATTGTACCTTTTCCGATGATTTTACTTTTAAGTTTGCTACCGAATGTGACATTACCTCCGTCGTACACTTGGTAGGTTGAGAAAAGGCTTTTGTTTCCCGTCATGTGCCTTGAGCACCCACTATCTTTGATCCACTCATCAGGTTCTAATTCAACTTTTAAGCACACCTCTTCTGTGTCGTGATCCATGAGAGAAACTTCTTCGTTCTTAGTCTCGTCATCATCTCCTTCACTATCACTCCAAGCTCCACTGACAAAGGCTCTTTGAGACTTGTTCTTTGGAGGCTTAGGACATTCTCCTATTAAGTGACTAGAATCACCACACCTATAACACTTTCTGTCTACTTTTCCTTTCCTATCATCACGGTCTTTTCGGAAGGATTTCTTTTCTTCACGAGGTGGTCTAACGAACTTTCCTCGTCTCCTGAAGAATTTCTTTAAATCTCTTACGGCCATGGCATATTCTTCGTCTTCGCTACTAGAACAAGACTCTTCATCACTTGACTCAACTTTAGCTTTCAAGGCAATGGACTTCATTTTCTCCTTCTTGCCTTTAACTATTTCAGAGTCTTTTTCCATCACCATTTCGTGAACTTTGAGGTTTCCTATGAGCTCGTCCAGTGTCATACTTGAGAGATCCTTAGATTCTTCAATAGCTGTCACCTTTGCTCTCCACTTTGGGTGGAGTGCTCTTAGAAATTTCCTGGCAAAATTCTTACTAGAAAAAGATTCGTCAAGTGCTTTAAGAGATGTAATAATAGTATTAAACCTAGCAAACGCACTATCAATGATCTCATCTTCAGAGATAACAAATTGTTCATATTGTTGAACAAGAAGATCAATTTTGTTATCTTTGACTTGTGAGTTCCCTTGATGAGTGATAATTAGTGATTGCCAAATATCTTTAGCCGTTTTACACATAAAAAACTCTTTCATATTCTTTCTTAGGTAAGGCATTGTAAAGCATCATTTTGGCTTCATTATTTTTGGCAATCAACCTATTTTGTTCATCACTGTGACGAATAAAAGAAGTACCTACATCCCGACCACCTGAAATATCATTACTTATGGGCTTGTAATCACCCTCTACAATAATATACCATAGATCTATGTCTTTTGACTTCACATATGTCTCAAAGCGATTTTTCCAATATATGAAACAATTTGGTTCAAATAGTGGTGGTCTTTGCAGAGATTGCCCTTCTTTAAAGTTTTCAAAATCCATTGATCGTTTCAAGTTTTAAAAATACAATATATTTTGAAAATCTTGAGTAACCTGCTCTGATACCAATTGTGGAAAACTAGAAGGGGGGTTGAATAGTTTTACCGTTTAAAATTAATTCGCTTTGTTACTTAATGTGATTTCAAAGAAAACATACACAAACAAATAATCACACAATATATATGAAAAGTAAAGAGAGGAATGATCAAACCACATAACACAGATGTTTATAGTGGTTCGGCTACAAGGACTCTCTTCCTTGCCCTACTCCACTCCTCGAGCCTCTAACTCGAAAGTTATCTTTCACTAAGAAACAAACTCCCTTCTAGGTGGAGAAAACCTTTACACGTCGCTTACTTCTTTTTCTGGTACTAAGCTAAACACCGAGTTCTTTACAAGGGTACAACCACTCCCGTTTGGTTCTTTCACAAGGGTACAACCACTCCCAACACTCTTTGTGTTTTAAGGACTAAAACACTAACCTCACTCTACTGATATAAATGATACAAACAATGATATGCAAACTAGTACAAGATCACACAGTGGCTAAGCTAGACGGATAACGACAGAACGTTGATCCTTGTATGTTTGATCCCTTTGCTACAAAAGGAAAGATCAAATAAGATGAATGAATGAATGATATGGGTTAGTAAATGAATGAGTATGTATTTAAGCTATATGAGTGATGATAATGGCCAAATGATCAACTTGCTATTTATAGGAAAAGCTGAGCAACAGGCGGCGGATCCGGCGGATCCCAAAACTTGGATCCGCCGTGTCAGGCCAGCTAAGAGATCTTCAAATCTTTACAAATCTTGCCATATCTTCAAATGTCAACTCTTTGGCTTGAAGATCTAAACAAAATATCACAAAATCTTACCAAGATTGTGTATATGATGCATGCCATGATGTCATCCTAACTTTTGAAAATAAAGTTTCCATTTTAGGAAATAAACATGTAAAATGTAAATTCTAGTGATCTTATGAAATGTAAATGTGTTCTAAAGACTTTAGCTTGTATTTATGATTTGCTAAAAGATATACCTTGTATTTGTCATTAACAAAACTAAGTAAAGATCATAAAATATAAATAACGTTTTTGAGACGATATTTGTATTAACACATTCGATGCAGTTTATTTTTATATTATGATAACGCTCATTTTATACATATTTCTATGCGCGTTATCTATGCTTTTATGCTTATATATTGATTAATTATATGAACTTTTGATACTTAATAGATTATATATGCTATTGTAGGTTCATGGTATGTGTCTTGGAAGAATCAGAAGAAAACACGAAGATATGTAGCTTAAACGAATAAACAAACTCAAGTTAATGATCTCCTGACACACCTCTACTGTTTTGGCCATAAGTTGAGCATACGAACTCCGATTTAGTTGATTCACACGGCCATGCGAAGCTAAGAGTAGAGCTACAACTTTCATTTTTGTGTCAAAGGCTCCAGACCCACGAAACCGGCGGTTTTACTAAGAAAACCGTCGTACTTCTTGTCTGATCAGCATCAACAGCATTTATTTGGCTCTCATTTACTCTATGACCGATCATATGCCCTCCAACTTGGTCCCCAAGTTTTCCTAAAGCCTATATAAACCACCAAAACACAGGGATATCATACACTAACTCATATATCAATTGGAGAAAAGGAGGATTGGTGAGGATCATTGTATCCAATGATCCAAACACCCCTTTATCACCATCGAGCCACCACTACCATCATCATCCTCCCTAACCACGAATTCCCAGAGGTCCACCACCATTTATAGATCACCATTCATCACTTTTACAAAACCTAAACATAATACTTGGAGGATTTACATGAAATCCTCTCGAGTCTCTACCATAAACCTTGTTACCAAACACTCCATTTGGTGACACGTTGCGGATTTGCAGAGGTGAACGTAATAGTCCCTCAGGTATATTCAGTAGCATAGGTTGTTGGTTGATCATGGATACTTAGGTTGTTGGACTAGTGCTTGTGGTAGTCGAAATATTGGTTTTTGGCTCTTTGTATTCGTATTACTCACATAAATGGATTTGGTACATTTCTTTACAAATAATATTGAATATGTTGATGAGTTTTATATGTTTGTGATGTTGGTTATTGATTGGTTATGATATGGTTGATTCTCGCTTATTTGGATGATATTAGTATGACTTGTGAATATATATGCTTATGAATTCGATATTGCTTTTGCTGGATCTTGTTTATCTTTTGATTGATTGTTGCAACTATCATAGGTCGTAAGGGTTAGTTGCTTGATTAGTTTTGAATCATGAGTCAATATCATGCTTGTGGAAATTGTGTGGTAAATTGATAAACAAACCAAGTGAAATAGTGTTTAGGACCCTTCCTTATGTTGACCGACTGGGTTGGGAGGATTTCATATGTATGCATATTTAATATAAACCATTCTTACTGCGCTCGTGATGAGGTAGTATATAAGCCGAAAGGATTCTATGTCATTCGTGGTAGATATGCTTGTTGTGGTAATTACCCGTTATTCACAGCTTGTATGATTTAGTTTATATAAAGTTTTACAATATATTTTCTATCATGTTATGTGAACATGCCTTGTTTGGTACTTTACTTTGCTTTACACACGTTTAGGCTATTTGATATGTGACAATCATTTGGCTTTGTTCTTAATAAACAATCTGTTAATTGGTATAAATTCTTTGGGATGACATAGTTTTACCTAAATCTTTATTATAAACGAGGGTTATGCTTTAACAATGTGTTTTATATATTAAGAAAATGGTTGGGACTAATATTATAAATTTAAAGCTTTCAAAACACATCATATTATTAATCCAACTATATTATGCTTTTTAAGATATTTTATAAGTTAATTCTTTATATTTTCGATTTTTTTTAACAGATATATATTCGATTAGTTATGTATATTTTCATTTAAAATGGGGATGGGATGTAAAACGATTCACCCATAGCCCAATTGCCATCCCTTGTTATGATACCTAGTACTCCAACAATACCCAAACACTGCCATCACACTTTCCCTCTTGATGAAGCTCTACAAACCATCATCATCACCCTCACCATCATTTCTCTGGTGGCGGCCCTTTGCCACCCTCACCTCCACCACCTTCCCACCATCACCACATTTCACACACTTACAAACGATCATCACACAAATCAAACACATTTCCAAAACCCCACAAAACCCTACTTCACTAACCACACTAGACTCACTTTTAACCAAAACCCATCTCTTAAATCCATCTAATTCTTTAATAATAATAGACTTTTTATCACAACTCAACAAGCTTAGTAGAACAAAAAACATTATTTCATATTTGAAATCAAGAAAGTTGGTTAATGACCTTTTTTTATATAGTTTAGTGTTTAATTATGTTGTTAAGGATGGTAGTATTAATGATGTTGAAAATGTGTGGCAAGAGATTTATGGGTCTGTGAAAAGATTTGTTTTTTTTTATAAATATGTGGTTTTGGTTTGTAAAAATGGGTCATTTGAGGAAATTAAGGTTGTTTATGATAGGGTGGTTATGAATGGTGGTGGTGTGGATGTTTTGGAGGGAAAATGTTATGGTATTTTGTGTGTTGGTTTGTGTAATGTGAATGAAGGGTTTTTGGCGAAAAGGGTTGTGGAGGTGATGTGGGGCAAAGGTATGGTTGTTGACGATTGGACGTATTTTTCGTTGTTCCAGTGTTTTTGTCGAAACGGGGCTTTTGATGAGGCCGATTTGGTGTTGAGGAAATTGGTGAAGAATGGTTTTGTGGTTGATGTTTGTGTGTATGGGAGTTTTCTTTATGGGCTGTGTAAAGCAGGGAAAGATCTTGAAGCAAATAAGTTGTTTACGAAATTGTTGAAACGAGTGCCCGAGAGAGGAGTTAGAGAGGGGGATGTGGTTTTAAAGGAGGGGAGACGAGCGATTTTTCAGTTGAAGTGTGAGGGTGTGGTTCCGGAAATTATGGTGTATGAATGTTATTTCCGTGCTATGTGTAATGCCGGGAAGCTTGATGAGGCTGAGGTTTTGTTGAAGAAGATGTTGAGTGGTATGATATTGCCTGAGATTTGTGTTTATGGTTCGTTTATAAAAGCTCTATTTCGAGCGGGTAGGGATGAAGATGCTATGAAGTTTTTCAAAAATCAAAGGAAAAAAGGGTTGGTTCGTGTTGATGAAATAGGTAGGTATGTTATTATGGGGTTATGTGAGAAGGGTAAAGGTGATGATGCTTTTAGGTTGTTTAACGAGATTAAAACGGTTAACGATTTTGTTAATAGTTCGGATGTTTGTAACTCTATATTAGATAGTTATTGGAAAGAATGTAGTGCGGCTAAAGCGGAGTTATTTTTTGAAAAATGGCGGTTAGATAAAGGTAAATATGGGAGACCTAATGTAACAACATACACGATCATGTTGAATGGATATTGTAACGATAATGATGTGTCAAAAGCACTTGTGGTGTTTGAAGAGATGTTGAAGATGAAAATGGTTAATGGAGCAGTATATGAAAGAATTATAAGATTATTATGTGATTGTGGACGTGTAAATGAAGCATTTAAGTACTTGAATGACTCGATTGAAAACGGGCATTTTCTTTGCTGCAAGAGATGGCGAGTGCTTTTCCAGTCAGTTTTTAGCATGGATGAATACTGGGTTTCCATAGGATCTTAAGGTTGAATTTGCAAATGTAGGTACTAGGTACAGATACCCTTCAGTTATATGTATAGGTGGCAGGATGGTCGGCCTGTGTAAAGGGTCATTTTAGTGCTGGTTGAAAAGGACAGGTTAGTAGTTTTTCTTATACTTAATAGATTTCTTTGTTTTGATTATAAAAAGAATAGTATTACTATAGACGTCCAGTGACTTTCAACCCTTTCAGGCCAATACCCTATCATTTTTAGCTACTTTTGTTAACCCGTTTGAGATATAAGATTTATTTGTTTTGATTATAAAAAGAATAGTATTACTATAGACGTCCAGTGACTTTCAACCCTTTCAGGCCAATACCCTATCATTTTTAGCTACTTTTGTTAACCCGTTTGAGATATAAGACAATCCCGATCAACCTGTTCAAAAGTAGATTGGTCAAAGTTGCAACTCTGGTTATATGTTGACATGTTTTCTTTTTATTACACTTGGAGCTACAAAGGATCAGCAAAAAGGGATTTGTATTTTGGACTGTCCTAGCTCAATTCGCAAAATAATTTCTTCTTTGTGATTTTCTGGTTCATGTTAACAATTTCCTTAGAGCTATCTGGTTAAACAGCAGGGACGGAACTTGAATAATTTTAGTGGGGGGCTGAAATGAGTGAAAGCTTTATTCTAACCAAGTATATCAATAGAGAAAGTGACATAATCTGATATATTAAAGAAAGTCACAAAATAACATACAGATTACAACTTGGCTTTACGGCCTTTTAAGGTTTTTAAACTCCTCAATTACATATTTTGAGTCAAAGGTATCAGCAATATCTTTTTCTATGTGAACGACTAAGTTCTCCGCAAGAAACTTATTTGCCATCTTATTTTGAAGTCGATTCTTGAAGAGTTTCATTGCTGAAAAACTCCTTGTAGTAGTTGAAACCGGAAGTGTCAAGATTAGCCTAATCAATCTGTCAAGCAAAGAATATGTCTCACGCTTGCTAAGTTCCACCAGAATTTCACATAATTTAGCAATAGTTGCTGCACCACTTAGCCTCGTGTTCTTTTGTTTTTCAATGGCAAAAAGCTCCAACTCATATTTCAACTGTAGCCTCTCTTGCTCAGTAAAATCTGCAGGGTAGTACTCCGTATTTCTCAACAAGAAGACAAAGATCATCAATATTAAACACCTTATTTGGATTTTGGACCTAAAGTAGAGCTAAGAGTTAACAACTCCATTGCTTGATCATTGAACCGGTTGTTCAGCTCATGTAACTGTTTATCCAATGCGCTCATAAATATATCAACTCAATAATAATGTTCAAAAGTAACATGATTATCCTGCTGACGAGGGCGATATCGGTTAGACTTATATGGAGCATTCATATCAGCATGGACGGACCTATTAAGGGGCAAGAGTAATAATTTCATCGTATCTTCTTCTTCTTCTTTTTTTTTTTTTTTTTTTTTTTTTTGGGTAGTATATTCTTTTTTGTTTCTTCTCTGTTGTTTCATTTTTATATTTTATTTTTGTTTCATTTTTGTCAAACACGGCTGCTTGGTCCGCTTTTCATATGTTTGCTAGAAAAAGATTATCTTTCTAGGGGATGAACATCTTAAGCTTCTATCATAAACTGTTATTTTCATGCAAGTCCTCGATGGAGTAAATAAGAACCATTGTATCCACTATCCAGTAGGGTTCACGAGTTGAGCCACTGAGCCATCTTGTTGCACCGGATTTACTTTTTCGAGCCATGGAGAAAAGTGATGAAAAGTCTCTTCTCATAGTGATATACACATGGTTTGCCATGGGCTATCCGGTACCTTTCTTGCACTTCTCCAAAATCTTATTCATACATTTCCACTCCAAGAAATCTTGACAGAATTCCCGATGTACCCTCTAAACTATCCGATACTTTCAGAATAGTCCCTCTACCCTTTCTAAAATTGGAAAGTTTACCTGAACTTGCAGAGTCATCCATGGATTTACCTGATCAAAAAGCACAGTTTCTAAAAACAGCATTTGATTTATGGGAATCACTTCTGTTGACTTTTCTTTAGTCAACAACACCTAGAGTTGACTGGAATATCTTTGACTACTATCAAAGCTTGGTATTTCCACTACGTACTTTAGTCTTTTTACTGCTGCAAGGCTTCTCTTGGACCTACATCACAGCTATCGAATGACAGTCATGAGATCAACAGCTGAGGACTACTGGCAGGTGTCCAAATGGGTCCAGTTTGAGTCAGATATGTTACGATTAATTTACGATTGTATACCAAAATCAAGCTCAATTACAAAGCATAAAATGCCTAGTTATTTATATAATTTATAAATTTATATATTTCGGTTACTGTATTTTATACTTATTTTAGATCAAAGATAGTGCCTGGTTAAAATGGACAGAACGACAGATGAGGTTAGATTGACCGGCTAACGTTCTTTCTTTCTATTCATGATTTTTCGTATACTTAATGTAGTATTCATTAATTATGATTACCTAAAGATTATTGTTTCACTACTAACATATATATATAATTTTTACCTCAAAACAATTTAGGAGGTGATGTGCACTAAGATTTTGAGCAACTTTTAACTGGTTCGGCACATTTGACCCGACCCCTTTTAGCTAATTTTATACTACGTTTGAGATAAAACACAATCCAGATCAACCCGGTCATAAGTAAATTGGTCAAAGTTGCAACCTCAAGTTATATGTTTACGCATTCTTCTCATAAAAGGATTTGTTTTTAACTTCATGCATTCTTCTTAATATATGTATGATCTGTGAACCAGGATTTGTTTTTTCACCTTGCATAGCTCAAAATGCATATTAATGTATTTGTTGCGGATTTTTTGGTTCATGTTAGCGAAGTGTTTAGAACTAGCTATCTACTTAATCATATCAATTTTGTTTAAAATACCAAAACCTATCAAATGAGTTAAAGACTTTCATGAAAAGTGGTAAAATTGCCTTATCTTCAGTAAGTTTATTTATGCTTTTCTTGACTTGAATAATGGTAACCACTCACTTGCATGTTTACAAGGAGAGAGACTCTCCTACTTTAAAGAAATAAGTTAAATAAATCTGGCCAGGTAAATATATCAATCCTCATCAGCAATAATTTATCTTATCTTGTATATTCATTTTTTTAATTCATTGTAGTCAAACATGGCTGTTTGTTCCTCCACTTGTTATATGTTTGTTTGTAAAAGAGTATACCTTAAAGCTTCTATTATAATATGTCATTTCCATCTTCCTTAACCTTCCAATTCCTCTATTGAATGAGCTTTTTGAGCCATGGAAAAAAGTGATGAAAAATCTCTTCACATAGTGATGTTCCCATGGTTAGCCATGGGTCATCTCATACCTTTCTTTCACCTTTCCAAAATCTTAGCACAAAAAGGCCATAAAATCTCATACATTTCCACTCCAAGAAATCTTGAAAGAATTCCAAAAATATCCCCTAAACTTTCCAATATTTTCAAACTGGTCCCTATACCCTTTCCCAAAGTGGAAAGTCTGCCAGAACATGCAGAGTCATCCATGGATATACCTTACCAAAAAGCCCAGTTTCTAAAAATAGCATTTGATCTACTGGAATTACCACTGTTGACTTTTCTTCAGTCAACAACACCAAGAGTTGACTGGATAATCATTGACTATCCTTCACATTGGCTACCTCCAATTGCATCAAAACTTGGTATTTCTACTGCTTACTTTAGTCTTTTTACTGCTGCAACACAGGCTTTTCTTGGACCCACATCCCAGCTAACGAATGACAAAGGTACAAGGTCAACGGCAGAGGATTTTTGTCGGGTGCCTGAATGGGTCCCGTTTGAGTCAGATATAATTTATCGCCTTCATGAAGTAACAAAGTACACAGAAGGTGCGGTTGGGAATGAGTCAGGCGTGTCGGATACAGTAAGGTTTCTAGCCTCGATAGAACGTTGTGATTTGGTTTTATTCAGAACAATTTATGAGTTGGAACCTGAGTGGTTCGACCTTGTTTGCGAGCTTTATCAAAAACCCGTTATCCCAATTGGCGTTTTACCCCCTACTCTAGAAAATGACGAGCTTGATGATTATGAAAATTTGGATTTCGTTAAAAACTGGTTAGATAAACAAGAGGTCAACTCGGTTGTTTACGTTGCACTTGGAAGTGAGGCAGTTCTGAGTCAAGTCGAGCTCACTGAGTTGGCTCTAGGGTTAGAGCGTTCGGGTTTGCCTTTCTTTTGGGCAATAAGAAAGTCAATCATCGAGTCGATTCACTTTCCTAACGGGTTTCTTGAAAGTGTCAAGGGACGTGGGATGGTTTACGTCGGGTGGGTCCCACAAGTTAGGATGCTGAGTCACTCGTCTATTGGTGGTTTCTTGACACATTGTGGTTGGAACTCGGCCATTGAAGGACTCACATTTGGTCGTGTTTTGATATTCTTTCCTGTTATGAACGACCAAGGTTTGAATGTGAGGTTATTGAGCGGAAAGAAACTGGGAGTTGAGATTCCTAGAAACGAGAAAGACGGGTGGTTTACGAATGAGGCGGTGGCTGAGTCAATAAAACTAGCAATGGTGAGTGAAGGAGGGGAGCACTTGAGGAAAAATGTAAGAAAAATGAAAGGATTGTTTGGAGATAAGAATAAGAATGATGATTATATCGATGCTTGTATACATCAGTTGATGGAAATGAGAAAATCCTAGTGGCGTTGTTGCAAGATATATTTTCAGCAAAAACTGCTTAATTTTTGTATGGGATCATGAACACTAATATTATTGAAAATGATTTGTTTATACATTTGAAAACTGTATATATGTAAAAAGTTCAGATCATAAAACTATGTCAAAAATTTGCAGATCTAATTAGTAGGCTGGAACCTGAGTGGCAAGTAAGCTTCAAGTATTTTTGGCATGATTTGTTGGCGACTCAAGACTGGCTATGCATATATATGCTATTTAGCATAAGTAACATCTTTCGAAACTAATACGGACGCACAACTTGAAACCTTCCAAGATAACACCGTTAGTGCATTCCAGTGCCCATGTCTTATTTATCATTATTAAGTTTGAAACACCTATAACAACTCTTGGCACAAGACACAAACTGTTGACACAATTTAGTGCATTACACCATGTACAACATGTCAACACCCAAAAGATCATATATTGATCATATATTAACTATGTGACTAACAACTACTAGTAGGAATTACATATAAACTTTAGCAACTTCATGTCTAAAAACAGTGTGTTTGAATGGTTGTTGTGATACTTCCTTAAATGTTCGAATGAAAGTGGCTTTATTGATGCAAGTATGATTATCATAAAATGGGAATGTAACACTAGTAAATATTTAGAGTAAACCCCCATTTCGCACCATACATCCACGAGGACGAACGGTGCAAATGTTGTGTCGTTAACTTGGACACGTGGCAGTTATCTCTTTTTAAGTAAGGGTATTTATGTCATTGTATATTTCACATCTAATTCACCACTCTATTAATACCAATTTCACTCAAACTCAATATTCACACAAATCAAAAAATTCTCGATCTAACATATTCATAAACCCAGATTTCACTCAAACTCAATATTCATAAACCCATATTCATAAACCCAGATTCAAAAACACAAAGACAAATAAAAAACACAAACACAAATCAAAAACACAAACACAAACACAAATCAAAAACACAAACACAAATAAAAAAATTAACATTTCTACAAATCAATCACAACACAACAATTAACATTTAGAAACGATAATATACCCTCTCGATCAAACACAAAAACTCTCGATCTAACACAACATATTCATAACAAAATCCCAAACATATTCATAACAAAATCCCAAGCACACCTCTCGATCTAACAAAAAACCCAGATCGAAACGAAAAAAAAAAAAAAATAATCAACGCCTTTATCTATATATTCACCGAGCACCATTAAAAGCCAAGAAGTTTGGGATTATTTGTGTTTAGGATGGAATGTGATTCTTGTTTCTTGTCTTCAAATCCCAATACAAACACAGTAACCACCCTTGTATTTCTTATCTTTGACCCATGAAAATAAAGAAGAAAAACAACTTCTTGGAATCTTGTTTGTGAGTCGCGAACCAGGTAGGTGGTTTAGAGTTTTGTTTTTTCCAAGATCAATGAAGGTTTTGTTGGATCTTTAAGGATCTTTGAGTGTTTCGAAAACCAAACCCGAGATCTTGTTATTTTTTTTTTTTTGTTTTTTTTTCGTTTATTTTTTTTTAGAAAGATGTGGGTTTGTTGTGTGTTTGTTGTTGGTTAAAGTTGTAAGAAGTGGGTTTGTTATTGTCTAAGCTTAGGCTGAGGAAAGTGTGTTTATCGATTGAAGAAAATGAGATAAGATTTGGATGATATAAGGTCTGGAAATGAGATGGGGGCGGATAAACACGAACAGAAATCAAATGAGTTGGATTTGTGTTATTTGATTTTTGTTTGGGTTATTATTTGATTTGGGTTATTTTGATTTGTGTTATTTGTGTTTATGTGGATGGATTTGTGTCTAGATAACTGGATTTGTGTTTATGAATTGGGAT
>CP139504.1:267724740-267843978 GCA_021014915.2 Artemisia tridentata subsp. tridentata
CGCAGTGAATGTACGTGTTAACCTGAACAAGTGAGCGTAAATTTGACGTGAAAAATGGTGCTGGTCACATTTCTCTGCACGCTCCTTGTCGCAGCAATCGTTTTATGGCTCATATTATTGTGAGTATAATATGCGTAATGTTTATTTTTTGTGCTTAAAGTGATTTGTTATTTTTTATTAATATATGATACACAACAGTCATTTTATCACTGAATTTGATAATGTAATCGTCTCATTTGTACTCAAGCTCTAGATAGGGAGCTTCAATTAGGTTAGTTAGGAAACTTGTGATTCCCAAAATAAGCACAAGTCAAAGCAATTAGTTTTATGCACACACTTTAAACTGCTTATTGGAGTGAAAACTCGTTTAGATTGATTCCTTTGACTAATAGGATTAGAATTAATGTGTGATGTACATAAACATTCTTAAGTAATCAAGTAAGTACGTACTTGTTTTTCTTTTTGGAAATCATAGTAATAGGTTGAATAAAACGAAGCAAAGAGGTCATTCTTTTAACAGACAATTATGCTTGTCATCTTTCCATACAGTCTAAGTAAGGAGTACGTAGTTCCCCTTTGTTATCATAATGTATCAGTGTTTTAGATATTTGTTGGGGATAAGAAGAGACATGACCGTTAATCGTGCAAACAATCAAGTTTTTAACATGATTTGCTACACTTTAAGCCCCTTTTCTAGAAAAAAAAGGCCTGAATCCTTAGGAGAACCGGAGTTTGCACGCTTATTATTTCCTTCCAAGAATGCAGTGTACCTTAATCATGTTTGGACATTTGGTCGTGCTAAATTATTTGTTATGAAAGTTTTGGTTTGTGTTAAACGATTAATATTACTGTCTCTTTTTCAGATTTGCTTCCAAGTTTGCGGCTTCATTTTTAAGCCGGATCCTCAAAGCGTCCGTGGTATTTAGACTCAGTGGATGGAGAAGTTTGAGGGATGTTAGGATCAAATTTCAAAGAGTAACACCTCCTCTATCAATCTATATTATTTTGTTTAGTTTGGTCTATAATTACTTTTGATTCCAAATTCTTTTTCTCCTGGAGGCTTTTACCTTTGAGATGAAGAGAAGTTTTTAAGTGTTAAAAAATATTTGTCGTTTCTGTGTTTACTTGCTTGTTCTCAAATTCGGAAGTTCTTGTTTGTAACATATCCTTAGAATAATTCACATCAACTAGTAAAATTTGAGTATGGTAATGAGTACACGAACATCGTTATTTTATGATTGAATCTAAAAGTCCATTGACGTATGATGACATTATTGAGTGATAGAAAACATGGATTGTAACATCAAACAATGCTCATCTAGATGTCACTGTTGGAAATTTACAGGGCGCTGTTGAATCTGTTTCGGTTGGTGAAATCAAACTTTGCTTAGACAAATCCTTGGTTACACTAGGAGATGGTTTTATTTCTAGGGACCAGAAACTGAAGCTGGTGATAAGGGGCTTAGAAGTTGTTACAAGGACTCCAGACAAAAGTTTAAAGAAGAAATCACCACGGAAACCAAAGAATTCCAGTGGTGATCCAGGCAAAAAGGTGATGGTTGTGGCTAACATGGCAAAATATTTTTCCCTTTCTGTGACGGAGTTGGCTGTGAAGGTAAGCCTTTTCCATAATGGGGCATGTTCCTCGTGTTCTATTATTTCTCTCAGTTTTTCTGACTATTTAGTTCAATAAGTTACTTTGTGCACTTTAATAAAATGACCTTTATGTCTGCACGGTTAGAGTTGACAATTTCGACCATGCACTCAGGGGATGGGTAGATTTGGGTTACGTTTTACTTATATAGGGCGAGATGGAGATGGGCCAAATTAGATGATTAAGCAAGTCAAAAGTCGCCCAAAGTGTATTTACATTTGCATCCTTTTAAATCTTTTTATGCAAGTATTACGTTTGAATTCTAAAGATACAATTCCTGTGATCATATTTAATACATTATATATTTTACAATAAAAATTAAACTGCAACTGCTTGGGTCATCCATTCCAACTCAACCCGTTTCACCTAGTACCAAATTTTACCTGTATTGACCCGTTATCTAACATACCCATATTTTCACCTCTACAAAGGACCATATACGAAATCAAGTAAAGCTACTTGTAGGATTGCCTTTTTTTGGCCACCTCTTTAGACGAGATCAACAAACCAATGGATAATATACGGATAGGGTAACCACAACTAGTTTGCTTGTCACTTAATGTCATATTCTGTAAATGTATCTCGTACATGAAAATAGAAATTTTTACTGCACAAATAGTCAATATTTACTTCTCTATGCATGAGGTATAGTAAAAGTAGGCTAAAAACAATGATTTACATTAGCTTTTGTGTTAGTAGTTAACTTCATGTGTTGATCCATTTTCAAGACAGTTGTAATTTTTTGGATACATTTGTGACAGACACCTAAAGCTACACTAGAGATTAAAGATATGGGAGTTGATATATCTAAAGATGAAGGTTCCAAGCCCTCTATGTATCTAAAGTTGCAGATTTCACCTATTGCTATCCATCTGGGTGAACAGCATGTTAGTGACAATAGTTTATGTAGCTCCAATGACAGTGAAAGCTTGTCTGAGGGGAATGGATCCATGATAGACAAGTCTTCTGCCCATTTCATCTGTGAAGAATTTGGTCTCTTAGTTGACTTTGGTCCTCACAGGTTTTTTTTTTTTTTTTTTTTTTTTTTTTTTTTTCAATTTCCCATATATACATGCTCCGCTTGAATATATGTAGTTGAACATCCAAATGTGTTCAGATGTCCGTAAACATGTTCTCTTTTCAAATAAGGTGTCATTAAATTTGCTAATATACATGAGTTAAATTTTTACATGTCCAGTTCTCTTTCAAGTATATAGCTTCGTATCTTACTGCTTTCTTTAAATATGAATTATCGGTTTACCAATGCTTTTCGAATTATTGTATTGGTTTGCAGAGAAACAGGTGTCATTTTTAATAACATCCATATATCGCTAGGAGATATCAGTGTAGATTTAAATGAGAATCTGTTATCCATAAAGAAGAAATCATCTGATACTCATGCTGATCAACCTGTACAATCTACCACTGAAGCTGACATTGCAAAGAAACAACAAAAAAAACAAGATACCCTTGCGGCCATTACTAAGCACGCTTCTTTGTTTCCTGAAAAGGTTAGTGAGTGATTTCTACACATCTTGTAGATTTATCATCTTTATCTTCCACTTCGGTGTTACTCACTGGAGCTTAATTGAGTAGTCTTTTATGGAGGTGAAAGTTTTGGCTAAGTTACTTATGATTGGGTTGAAACAAATAATATTGGCTAAAATAGAAACTGGTCAAATGGGTCAACCAGGTTGAAAGTCCTGCAGAGTGTATATTCAAAGTTTACACTTCCGAATCTATTAGTTCAATGAATCAGATAGTTGTTGTGTTAATCAAGTTTTTTGTGATCGTAATTAACACATCAACATTTAAAATTTTGGGAAAATGTTTGCGGGTCAAGTCAACGCCCCTGATCAGCCATTTCACCTGACCAAACTCGTTCATTTTTCCACCTGTAGTCTTAATCATGATATCTGATAAACTGATAAAGTATGTGTATTTATGTGCAGGTTTCACTTACTTTACCAAAGTTAGATGTGAAGTTTGTACATAAACAACATCGTATTGTCATAGAGAATAATATCACAGCGGTACAATTTAAAAGCATAAAGTCTCGGTCTGTTGAGGATGTTGGAGAAAGCACACGTCTCGATCTTCAATTAGATTTCAGTGAGATTCATGTGTGGACAGAAATACTATATTCTTCTTTTTAAAACTAGCCATACTGGTCATAAATTCTTTTGCCATTGCGATCTCTTCTGTATATTTGTAGATTCTTAGAGAAGGTGGAAGTTCTGTTATTGATTTGATGAAGCTTGCCGTTCTCTCATTCGTTTATATTCCATTAGTGGTAAGTTCTAAAGCTTTAATAGTTTTCAGATTACAATCTCTTTGTCATATCCTCCATTATTATATAGTAATTTGCATTTGCAGACACCTATTAGATCTGAAATCAATATTAAGCTTGGAGGCACACAGTGTAACATAATTATGGCAACATTAAAGTCATTAATGAAATTGCGGCCCCCAAAGAAGGTAAAGACAGTGCAAAAAGATGAAATTGCCAGTCCAGTAAAGGTCCAGTCAAGTGATGATTTTAAGCTAATTATGTGGACATGCACATTCTCAGCCCCAGAAACAACTATTTCACTCACTAATCTGGAAGGATCGATGCTTTATCATGTAAGTGGTTCACTGAGTTATCGAGTTGTATGTATATTAATTTGGTGAGTAATTTCAACTTGTATAAAATGTACCGCTAAAAGAAATTGACATGATTATGGATTAAGAAGTTTATAAGGGATGCTGACATCCTTGAAGGCACGACCACTTTTGAGGATCTTTTGCCTTCTTACAACTGAAATTCTATAAATTAGCAACTTGTTTGTGATTTCAGCCTTTAGGAAGACGATGCTGTCTAGTAATGGCTTAAAGAAGTACAGTCCCAATAAAGTACTAATATGTCTAATAGAAATAAATATCCAAGGGCTAATTGCACAAAAATGTATCATAGTAGTCATCATTTCCTACTATATGTATCGAACAAAAAAATTTGCATCTGTATGCATTAAACTTACTTTTATGTGTTGTATTTTACCTCCTCTCCAGGTTAACTTTTTTTTTTTTAATTTTTTTAATACCCCTCAACTGAACTCACTCCACTTCATCACCCTCTCTCTTTTCTTCCTCCCACTCACCATCATCACATTCACAGCCACCCTCTTCCAACTCCTCATCTTCTCTACTGATGACGTCACAACCACATCATCTTAAACCTACTTCATATCTCCGGTTAACCGGAAAAAAAAACCCGATCCATTTTATTTGCAACGGATCTCTGCACAAAAAAGGAATAAGCAGATCGACAACATACCATTTTATTTGCAACTCACTCCACTTCATCACCAACTCTGACAAACCTCTCTCCACTTCCTCTATCTCTTTAAGTAGCACTTTTGATCCAAAACACCACATCTCATGAACTGATCTCCACTTCCTCTATCTCTTTAAACTCTTCAAGGGTTTCATCAAAACCCTAAAAAGATCTGATCTTTATAAAACCCTAGATCCAATTATCATCAAGATCCATTAATTTTTATATAAAAAAATAATAAGTATGCCAATTATCATCAAGATTTAAGCAAGATGATGGTGGGAATTTGATTGAAGAAGGTCAAGATGGTTGTGGTTCTTATAATCAGAAAGTCAAGATGGTTGGGGAGGTTGATGGTGGTGATGTCGTGGATGTTGATGGTGGTGATGTCGTGGTGGATGTTGTGATTCTTTGGTGGTGGTGATGTTGTAGATGTTGTTTGGTTGTGATTCTTTGGTAGAGGAAGTTATTTGGTGAACAGTGGTGGAGATCGGGTTGAGCAGAGGAAGTTATTTGATACTTGGGTTCTTCTGCACTTTGGCAGCCACAGCCTTGTAAAGAACATACCTCCTTCAAACCCTATCAAAACCCAAACCCAAGATAGTTTTGCTGATGAGAATGCAAATACGAATCACTCAATATTGATGCTCGGCCGTTTTATGTGTCAAGTGTGGTGAAAAGTTCAGTTGGTAATGAAAGTGTTGATGAGGGACTGAAGAGATCAAGGTCTGGAAATGCAGCTGCTATGGTTAGTGAGAAAGAGAGGCTCAAAGTGTTTCAAGACATCACCTGATCACCCTGTCCCTTAGTCCAAGAGCTTGATGAGTTTAACATTACTGACTTTATTATTAGTCCAAGAGCCAATGTATCGAATTTTATTTATTATTAATGCAAATCATCCGAGAGTTTGTGTTTATGTGTTTGTTCTTTTCCAATACATCAAGTTTCTGAATTTCCTGATGTTGTAGTGGTTTTGTGGTGATGGTGGGATGGTGAAAAGACCTAATTACCCCTCAAGTTTTAGTCAATTAACTCAAAAAAATGGGTTACCGGGAGAGGAGGTAAACTACAACACAAACAATGCAATAAAAGTGAGTTTAATGTAGATAGTTGCAAAAAAATTAGTTTGATACATATAGTAGGAAATAGTGACAAGTATGATACATTTTGGTGCAATTAGCCCTAGAAATAAATATCCAAGTACATTTTTAAATATATTCAGAATATAAGATGGGTATGTAATTCTAAACATCATGACCAAAAAGTAATAAGTAGCCAGCATTATTCTAAATTGCGTTAATTTGTAAATTTCTGGTTTTTATCTCACGTCTTAGTTTTCATTTTGTTGCAGGGTTGCTTGCAGTCTTCCCATGTCTTTGCCAACAACACATCTAATACAGGCACTTTGGTTCACTTCGAACTCGGTGATTTAGATTTGCAAATGGCTGACGAATACCAAGAATCGTTAGATTCAAACTCTTTTATAGTGGAAACAAACACGGTTTCAGTGCTGCATATAGCAAAAATCATATTAGATTTTGGAAAAAAGGACCTAGATTTAGTCAAACAAGATGGTTCCAACTTCAAGTTAGTACTTTCAATTGATGTAACTGGTATTGGTATGTGCTTGACAACCAAGCGTGTCCAATCCTTATTATCTACCGCTTTATCGTTCAAGACAATAATGAAAAGTCCATCTCCTTCATCATATGCTAAAACATCATCTGCACAAAGTGAAGCATCCCGTCCAAATAAACCATCGGGAAAAGGGATCCGGTTAATTAAATTTAATCTTGAACGGTGCTCTATAAATCTATGCAGTGATGCAAGTCTGGATAATGAAGTTGTTGATGATCCTAAACGTGTGAATTATGGATCACAAGGTGGTCGTGTTCTTATTAGTGTCTTACCTGATGGGACTCTGCGTACTGCAAAAGTAGCATCGACAGCTTCTAATGAAAAGAAAACAGTAAAATATTCGGTCGGCCTCGAGATTATTAATATAAGTTTGTCTTTGAACAAAGAGAAACAGTCGACTCAGGTAGAGCTCGAAAGAGTTAGATCAGCATATCAGGAAATTATGGAAGATGACACTTTTAGCACAAAGGTGGCATTGTTTGACATGCGGAAAGCAAAGTTTGTGAAACGAGCCAGTGGTCTTAAAGACGTATCAATGTGTTCGTTATTCAGTGCCACTACTATTACAGCCAGATGGGAGCCTGATGTTCATTTAGCATTAGTTGAAATAGGGTTACACCTGAAGCTAATTCTGCACAATCATAAGCTTCAAGAACAAGAGCTCACAAAGGATAATTCTAGTAGTAAAAATATTGAACTTAAGAAAGAATCCTCTATGGATACAGTATATTCGGAAAAGAATCAAAAGAAGAAAGAATCTTTATTTGCTATTGATGTTGAGTTGCTTACTGTAACTGCTGAAGCTGGAGATGGTGTCGAGACCATGATTCAGGTTCAGTCGATTTTTTCTGAAAATGCACGAATTGGTGTACTTTTAGAGGGATTATTTCTTAGTTTTAATTCAGTAAGAGTGTTCAAAAGTGGCCGGATGCAACTTTCTCGAATCCCGAATGCATCTGAGCCATCTGTCAAATGGGATTATGTGATTCAAGGTCTCGATATGCATATTTGCCTTCCCTTTAGATTACAGTTGCGTGCTATTGATGATTCCATTGAGGAAATGATCCGAGCCTTGAAGCTTGTTACTGCTGCTAAAAAGAAAATAATATTACCTGTCCAAAAGGAAAGTGAGAGTTCAGGTGCAAACACAAACCCAAAAAAATCCAGCTCTTCCAAACATGGCCGTGTGAAGTTGTATGTACGGAAATTAACAGCTGAAATTGAAGAGGAACCTTTACAGGGGTGGCTTGATGAACACTATCGCTTAAGAAAGAAGGATGCTCATGAAATGGCTGTTCGATTAAATTTTCTAGATGATCTTCTTTCCAAAGGGAGTCAATCTCCTGCAGTTGCGGATACCATAGATCCTAGTCATGAAGGAAAATCTCAAACCGATGGCCAAGATAAGACATGTTTGTATGATGCATCATCTATAGAAAAGCAAAAAGAGGAACTCTATAAGAAATCATTTCAGTCTTATTATGAAGTGTGTCAGGCATGTGTGATATCAGAAGGATCGGGTGCTTGCAAGGAAGGATTTGAGTCGGGGTTCAAGTTTAGTGCATCAAGAACGTCTCTTTTCTCAATTATTGGCACGGCTCTTGATGTAAATTTGACAGCAATTGAAGGTGGTGAGGCGGGAATGATAGAAGTTGTACAGAGGCTTGATCCAGTTGCTCGTGAATGTAACATTCCATTTGCTCGTCTTTATGGATGTAACCTTAGTTTACAGGCAGGATCTCTTGTTGTTCAGCTAAGAGACTATACATGTCCAATTCTTGCTGCAACTTCTGGTAAATGTGAAGGTCGGCTCGTGCTAGCTCAACAGGTCAAACTATATGTGGCCTTAACCTTTTGCTTAAGTGCTCTTTTCTCGTTTTCATTTTAAAAAGTTATACATAAAAGTTAAATACGGATTTTAGAATGAAAGATAATAAGTTATGGTAAAAACTCAATATATTTACAAATTAATCTAAGTTTTACTAGTAAAACTGTTTATGAGGTTGTATACTTTTATTTAGCCCGCCCATTTGATCCGAGTCCAGTTTAGATTAAAAAAAATAATAATAAAAATAAATAAATAAATAAAATAAATAACACACACTATTTGATTCGAAGATAAAACACAAACCAAAATCGACCCATATATGAGTAAAGGTGTTTGAAATTTCCACCTCTAGGTTGACCCTAAACCCTGTCTCTATTATCACTAACACACAAGCACAATCATGCTTATATGTAAATCACTGTTAAGAAATGTTTTTTAGAAAACATAATCACCAGCATGTCTCTATGTCTTTTATAACAGTATATGTAACACAGAAGATGTTCTACAGAACGCTAACTATATCTTGTGTTTACTGCTGGCTTACGGCTATTTATACATGGTCTAGATCATAATGCTAAAATCAAGTTACACCAAAAGCGCCTCTGCTTCATGACACTTATTGTTCATTTGTCAGGGCCACAACTAAAACACGTTAAACTAGACTTATGATTCTTAAAAATGCTTCTGATTGCAGGCTACACCTTTTCAGCCCCAAACCCTGCATGAAGTGTATATTGGTAAATGGAGGAAGGTTGAAATGTTTCGTTCAGTTAGTGGCACAACTCCACCGATGAAAACATTTTTAGATTTACCATTACATTTTGAGAAAGGAGAGGTATCCTTTGGAGTGGGATTCGAACCACCTTTAGCTGATTTGAGCTATGCATTCACTGTGGCTTTACGTAGGGCCAACTTAAGTGTTAGGAACCCAAATCCTTTTGTTCTGCCACCCAAAAAAGAGAAAAGCCTGCCATGGTGGGATGAGATGAGAAATTATATTCATGGAAAGACCACCTTGTCTTTTTCCGCGACGATATTTAATATTCTTGGTACAACTGATCCATATGAAAAGTCTGACAAGCTCCAAATGTCTTCTGCATATATGGAAATACAGCAGTCAGATGGGCGTATTTCTGTTTATGCAAACGATTTAAAGATATTTACGACCAGCTTAGAGACTTTGTTAAAAAATTCAACTATCAAACCTCCAGCTGGCCCACTGGGTGCTTTCTTAGTAGCTCCAAAATTTTTTCTTGAGGTTGCCATGGACTGGGGTTGTGACTCTGGTACCCCACTTAACCATTTTCTGTTTGCACTACCAGCAGAAGGTGTTGCGCGTGAATACATATTTGATCCTTTTAGATCTACATCACTCTCTTTGAGGTGCAATTTGGCCATCAGACCTTCTGAGTCGGTAAATGATTCATTTGATTCACCTACAATAAGTGTTGCTCCTCATGATATTTCTTGGCTAATAAAATTTATCAACTTGAATTACCTTCCTCCTGTAAAATTGCGTTTCTTTTCTCGTTACCCTCGTTTTGGTGTACCAAGAGTTCCTAGATCCGGAAACCTGTCATTAGACAAAGTGATGACAGACTTTATGTTTCGTGTAGATTCAACTCCAATGTGTATAAGACATATGTCTTTAGATGAGAGTGATCCAGCTAAAGGATTGACTTTCAAGATTTCAAAGTTAAAATCAGAAATGTATTCAGGTCGTGGGAAGCAAACTTTCACATTTGATAGCAACCGTGATCTTCTTGGTCTTGTGTACATGGGGGTTGATCTGCATTCACTTAAGGGATTTTTCAATAAGGAAGATTGCACAAGTGTTATTAAAATTGAAACACCAAAAAAACCCTCAAAAGATGGAGTTGTTAATGATAACAGTGGAAATGCAACCGGAACCACTGAAAGGCATCGTGATGATGGATTCTTATTGTCGTCTGATTATTTTATTATCAGAAAACAATCTCCAAAGGCGGAATGTTCTAAATTATTGGCATGGCAAGAAGCTTGTAAAAAAAGTATTGAGATGAAATTTGTGACACCTGTAACTCGTGAGAATGACTGTGATGAACAAGAAAGGTGTAATCCTAGCGATGATGATGGATATGATGTGGTGATAGCTGATAGTTGTCAGAGAGTTTTTGTTTATGGCTTGAAGTTACTTTGGACGATTGAAAACAGAAATGGTATTTTGTCATTGGGTGGTGACTACGGTAAAGAATGTACACCTCCAAAACCGTCTCCTTCTCGTCAGTATGCCCACAGGAAGCTGCTTGAGGAGACGCAGATTCAAAATAAAAGTGAACCGGTTCAAGAAGATGCATCAAAGACCACTTCGGATGATCAAAGCGAAAGTCCTTCTTCAAACCAGAAGGAAGATTCAAGATCAGATCAGTATCCATCTACTTCTAATAAAGTAGAACAGCAAACAATTGATGATATTGGTAAGTACAAGCCCACCTTGAATGTTTGTGAAGGGGTATCTATTGACAATTTGACCCAACTAGAGGTGGCAACATGAGCAGATTGGGTATTGGGTCAAAACGGGTGATGGTTTTAGTGAGGTTCAAAATGGGTGGAGTAGAGTTCTTCCATATTTTAGTATAGTTTCATAGAAAATGTGTCAATTTTACAAAAAAAGCAATTTTTTTTTTCTTTTTTTTTTTCCCCAAAAGCAATATTATCATCATAATAATATAAACTTATGAATTAAAACAGGTTAGGAGGTTGTGTGCATTAGTAGACTTAGGCCGATTTTCAACCCGTTTGACCCGCTCTCTTTATAGCTGATAGGTTTATTCATTCAATTTGAAAAGAAAGAAAAACAGAACCGAAATCAACCAGCTGTAAAATATGTGGGTCAAAATTTCCGCCTCTAAACATACAAGGATTTATGTATTTTGGGGTTTCATCAATCAAAGATAACTCAGTATTTTTAATGGTTTCAGTTTTTTTCATACAGCAAAACATGTCAATGATGATGGCTCTGAGGACGATGAGGAGGGCACTTGTAATTTTATGGTGAATGTTATCGAGCCTCAGTTCAATCTTCACTCGGAAGAGGCCAACGTAAGTTTTTGAGGTGTTGGAACTAAATTTTAATGATGCAGTGGTAGAATATATAATAACTGCTTGATTATGATTTCGGTATATTTTGTATATTAAAGGATCAGTATTTTATTGTAAACAGGGTAGATTTTTGCTTGCAGCTGCTAGTGGCCGCGTTTTATCTCGCTCATTTCATACAGCTCTTAAAGTTGGCATAGAGGTTATTGAACAAGCACAAGCAATAAAAAATGGAGGGGAAAGTAATTCTGAAAAGGAACCCGAACTGATATGGAACCGGTCAGAGCTCTCCGTCATGTTGGAACATGTGCAGGCTCATGTGGCTCCTACTGATGTCGACCCTGGGGCTGGGGTCCAGTGGTTAACAAAGATACGTCAGAGCTCACCTAAAGTAAAGCGAACCGGTACTTTACTTGAACAGGTGTTTATGCCCTGTGATATGTACTTCCGATTCACCAGGCACAATGGTGGAACTCAAAATTTAAAGGTGTGCTTTTCGTGATATTAAAATGCAATAATTGTTAAGTTTACCGGCTTACCGCTATTGTCTAAGACTTTTTTTACCCACCACCATTTTTTTTTTTTTTGTCCATTTTGATGTAACTAACTGATGGATTAGTTGTGAGTTCAAAACCAATGTTTGATGTGCTTTGTTTGTAGCTAAAAATCTTTGTTTGACCCGTTTGAGATAAAAACACTAACCAAATTAACTCATGTATAAGCTAGCGGGTCGAAATTGCACCTTAGTGATATGTATGGGCTAAGTTGTTGAAATCTTATTCTTTACAGGTGAAACCATTAAAGGAACTTGCATTCAACTCTGATAATATAATAGCAACCATGACATCTCGCCAATTTCAAGTTATTCTTGATGTATTGAACAATCTACTGTTGGCCAGACCTCCAAAGTAAGATTTTTTTTTATTTTTTTATTTTTTTTTTTTTATTATTATTATTATTATTATTATTATTATTATTATCAACTTTTTATCATCAGGAGTTAGAGAGAAGTCAGTCGTAATCAATAATCCTAATATTATGAAGTTAAAAAGTATAAGTGGCATGAAGAAGAATTAATATTTCACCTATCTCTTGATATTATGATCTGTCTATATATGTAATCATAATAGAACGTATGAAATCGCAGAAGCTAATACCTATAATAGTCTTTTAGATATTTTTGAAAGTTGTTTGTAATGATTTATAGTTTTTAATTCAGGCGTCAGAAAAGTAGTCTTCCAAAATCAGGAGAAGATGATGAAGAAATGGAGGAGGAATCTGATGAGGTAGTTCCTGTTGGTGTTGAAGAGGTAGAAGTAGAACAAGTCAACCTTGAACAGAAAGAACGAGTACAAAACTTGCTTTATGATGATATACGGAAGCTTGCTATTCCTACTGATACTGCTGTAGACGTGTCCTCAGAAAAGGATGGTGATATGTGGATGGTAACCGCTGGAAGATCTGTTTTGGTAAGATTCAAACCTTTTTAGTTGTATGTTCGAAAAATGGTCTAAATTAACAATACTATTAACACATACTATAGAGTCTATACCATAGACTATCAGGTTTACATGTAAAAAAATTAATGAGCAGGTTTAGATGTAGGTCTGCAACTAATTGTATTAGTAACAATTGTATCACATTCTTATTTGCATAATAAAATTGGAACATGTATCTCTACAGGTGCAAAAACTAAGGATAGAGCTGGTAGATGCACAAAAATCTAGAAAGGCTGCCGCTGCTTCTTTGAGGGTGGTTTCGCTGAAAGTAGCACAACAACAGCTAATGGAGAAAGAAAAAAATAAAGGCCCCTCGTGTGCTATGCGCCTATCTTTGCAACTAAAAAAAGTTGCATGGAGCATGCTTTTAGATGGGAAATCTATCTCAGAAATCGAGATAAATGACCTGGCAAGTCTTTGAAATGTTTATTTTAGTTTTGTTTAATCTAGAGGTAGCAAAATGGGTGGTGCGCAATCTGTCAAATTTTGGATCAAAAGGGTATTATATGGAATTGGTCGACCCAAAACACGTTATTACCTAAATAAAATAGGTTTTATGCATCATTAGTAAGTCATGTATGATTACCAAATAAATAGGGAGAATTGCATATTTCGCCATCTGACTTACGTAATAAGATATTTTAATAAATAAAAGGAGAAATTATTCATATTAAAATACACAACCAGTTTGACTCATTCAACCCATATTACCAGTTTCTTTTTGAGCTATTCTTTTGTATTTTACATGTTTGAAATATAACCTGAATTCACCCATTTTTAAGTAAATAGTCATATCCTGGTCATTTATGTTTCTGCGGACCCTCATTGCTAATGGAAGTCATTGTGGATTACGGAACATGTTTTCCATGCAGATATACGACTTTGACAGAGATTACAAAGATATTGGTGTGGCCAGATTCACAATAAAGTATTGTGTTATAAAAAATTGTCTACCTAATGCAAAATCTGACACACTTCTGGCAGCATGGAATCCTCCTTCCGAGTGGGGAAAGTACGCAATTCTCTGCGCTTACCCTAAATTTATACAAAACAGGAAAATTTGTTTATACGTTTATAGGCCTTAATAATCTTTTGCCTTCACTATGGTTCGGCTGAGGTTTTTTGTGCACAATTTTGATTTCTATTGTTCAATGATGCAATAATATATTTATGGGGCTTCAGGAAAGTGATGATTCGGGTAGATACAAAAATTGGTGCTCCAAAGGATGGCGCATCACCTATTGAACTGTTCCAGGTGCATACTCTTACCACTATGCCTCATCCAGTTCCTATTTGCAAATGAGTTTTATCATTATCTTTAAAGGTGGCAAAAAGGGCTGCTTGGAGGGTTAGGTAAAGGTCAAAATGGATTCGGAAGGGTCAGGCCGACCCACCAGTACTCTTTTGTCCATATTATTGTATTTTGTAAATTATTGATGTATTGAAAAAGGAGTATAGACTTTGTAATACTGAAGTAGTTTATTAATTTCTTTTAAAGAAAACGATTTAGGACATTGTAAGCATTTGAACACGTAACAAGACTTTTGACCTGTTTCACTAGTTTGACCCTTTGAACCCTTTTTTTTAAGTAATTCTCTACTATTGACTTAGACGCCTGTAAAATTGTATTATTATCATTATCAGATTTTGATCCTGTGATTTGGGCCTTAAGATACTCTGTGTTGTAACTTTTGAAAGATAGTTAGGACATTTCACTAGTAGTGAAACACTTCATTTAAACTTTGTGCCTCATCAAACATACCATTTTTATGGGTTTGGTGAGATAATCTTTCTAAAGTCTCAGGTCTCACCTTTTCATACTTATTGCATGTGCTGTTACATATACAGGCTGATGTTTACCCGTTGAAAATACATTTGACTGAGACGATGTACCGAGTAATGTGGGGGTATTTCTTCCCGGAGGAGGAACAAGATAGCCACCGACGGCAGGTCATAAGCCTCACTCTATCAATATTTTCAACCATAGTTTATATATTTCTAGACATTATCAAGTGTGAAACTGAATGTCACTCTTCAACAAATAGGAAGTTTGGAAGGTTTCAACAACTGCTGGTTTACGAAGAGGCAAAAAAGGAAACGAGGCTACAAAAGAAATAGAAGGATCCTCCAAATCAAACATCTTCGATCCCTTAGTGAGTGTTTTTTAAAAACTTCAGTGCAGATATATTTAATAGATTGGAATTCATACATGGTCAGTAACGGGTCAAAAGAGGTAGTCTTATTATGAGTTTGGGTCGGCTTGACTTGCAAACTGTTTTTTGTCTATCATTAAATTTATTTTAATGAATATTATTAATATTTATTAAAAAAAAGGTACATTGTTGCATACCAAGTTTCTAATAATAATGATTTAGGATGTTAAATGCATGCAAGATACACTGGCCGATTTTCGAAACTCATTTTTGCTAGAATTTAGACCGTCACATTTGTTCTGTTATAGTTAAGGCATAACCCAAATTGACTCTTTAACAAGTAAATCAGCTAAAATATCGTCTAAATTTAGGTGTTAAGTTTGTAATTTATTTATAATGAATGCAGGTAGCAAAGAAAGTGAAACCATCAACTGAGTTAAAAAGGAGTTCTTCTTTTGATAAAACATGGGAAGAAAGTGTAGCTGAATCCGTGGCTAATGAACTTTTGGAAGAAATGCGTTCTCAAGAGCAGGAAGAGTTGAGTAAGCCTAAAAAGGACTCAAAAGCCACAAAAGCTTCAAAAACTGCAAGAACTTCAAAATCCAGTCATTCGGGTCAAGAAGAAAAGAAATCCGGTAAACCAACTGATGAGAAAAAAGGAAAGCCTCTGGTGTTGAGAGAGTTTCATAATATCAAGATAAGTCAGGTGGGTCTAGATCGAAATTATGAGTTTTTTTGTTTATTTATTTTATTATATTATAAGCATCATTTATACTAGGGGTGTTCATAAGTTTCTGTTGGTCTTTGTGTGAAACCTAATAAGAAACTGGTTTAATGGTTTGTTTCGGTTTTGTGTCTTTCAAATCTGGCCACCCAATGAACATTTAATTCTAAAGATCATAACAGTCCCCCAATCCAAATAAGCCACACTCTGGAAAACCGCCCAATTGACAACCATACTTGTCACCATACCTATTTATAGTGCATTCTATTGGAACAGGTTGAACTATCAGTGACCTATGAAGGGTCTAGATTTGCTGTTAGTGATCTGAGGTTGTTGATGGATTCTTTCCATCGTGTTGAATTTACTGGAACTTGGAAAAAGCTGTTTGCGAGAGTTCAGAAGCATGTTATTTGGAGTGTTCTGAAGTCCGTCACTGGAATGCAGGTAAATATACATGATACGTATTGGTGGTAAAACAATCCAACTTTCAAAGAAGCTCATAAACAGCTTCCAACTTTCAGAAACGGTTTTAAAAAAAAAAAAAAAAAAAAAACAAAAAAAAAAAAAAAAAAAAATCAATTATGCCAGCTTTTTATTTACAGATTTACCGCTTAAAAAATATCCCAACAATCAATATTTTAGCTAGACAACGGTTTTTATTGAGACACAAATTGTTCACAAAAGTATACAAAGAATGTTATAGTTCATTTTGACTTGAATCCAACCATCTGACCTGTCCAATTTGCAACCTCTAAAACTCACGATTTGCTATTCGCTTGGTGCAGGGTAAGAAGTTCAACGCTAAGTCCCATGGTCAAAACAAAGAACCAAATCTAGCAAATGTCCCCACCCTTGATCAAGACAGTAACAATGATGGTGGAGAATCTGCTGCAAACTCTGACAATCTTGCTTTAGGTCTTCCAAAAAGGCCTGCTGATGGAGCAGGTGATGGATTTGTTACCTCCGTTAGAGGATTATTTTCTAATCAACGCCGTAAAGCTAAACAGTTGGTGCTTCGGACAATGAGAAATGAAGGAGAAGAATCAATGGCAGGGGAATGGAGTGATAGTGAGGATTATTCTCCTTTTGCTAGACAGCTCACCATTACAAAAGCCAAGAAGCTTATCAAACGCCACACAAAGAAGTTAAACTCTAAGAAAGGTCAGTTTAAGGGTGTATGGATTTGTGTTTTGGAATTCTTTTTATTATTATTGTTAGTTATTCATAATCAGTATGGATTCTGCTTTTAATAATCAGACTATTTAAAAAGTGGTTTGGTACCCGCTTGCACAAAAATGATTATGTTATTGTGAAAAACCAAATTATCTATTTAATCTGTATTCTATACAAATCTGAAAGGCTTCTAACCCCATTTCACATGACAGTAGATTTTGGTCATTTTTTTTTATGAATTTCTTGAAGAGATTTTCTAATATGTGCCACCATAGCAAACACGCATACCTATTTCTAACCACGGAAGCAAATGCAAACAATATTTCCTACAGCTTGTTCAATTATACTTTTATAATCCATTCATAATTTTACGACTAACTGGGTTTCCCAAATGCACCAGGTTTTTCTGTAGACGGACTTTCGTCACCAAGAGACCATGGGGGATCTGAAAGTGATTCTTCAAGTGGTGGTGACCCTTTTGAGGAATATCTCGAGTACAAGGCTGCCCAAGAAAAAGCTGCCCAGGAAAATGATGCCCTGGAAAACACTCCACAAACCCAGAAACCCATTGACCTCTAGTCTCTTGCAAGGCCTTGCTTTTGTTATTTTGAGTTAGTAAGCTGAGTTTTTTGCTCAATGAAAGCAAATGCATTGATTCGATGAACATTGTAGATATAGAAGCAGTTGTAGCTTATTTTACAAGTTATATTGCAGTTTTGACCCTTCCATTAATCTTCTTTATGATAGTTGTATAGGATGAGGTATTTATATGTTCTAGATCTTTGGAAGCCTGAAAACTAAGCAGATGTCATATTTTGGATGGAAAATAAGTGAATTACTCTGCAACACTATGATCAATCGTAGAGTAAATAGAATGCCTGGGGATTAAATAGATTTAGGTGTCCATCATAAATTGTAATGTTTGGTACAATTTCTTTTGGTCTAAATCAATCTGTCACTAGTTTCTTTATAGATAAAGTACAGGTATTATTCGTCTTCACTGACAACTACTTTGATATCTGTATATTTAGATCCTGACCCAAACCTAAGAAATGAAATTGCATTCCACTAGTATCCGTTGTTTTTTTTTTTTTTTGGTGGTGTGTGTGTGTGGTGTGTGGGGGGTGGGGGGGGGGGGGGGGGGGGGGGGGGGGGGGGGGGGGGGGGGGGGGGTGTGGGTTTAATTGCTTTAATCCAACTTTGACCGATTTAGATCATGTTAGGATCTTCACAACTTTTGTACAAGTGACTAAACCGCATTCTCACTATCAAAGATACCTATGTTTGATATGACAAAACAGCCAAATCTACCTTTTCACTATAAAGAAAGACTATAGTTACTGAACCGCTTGAGTGAGTAAAGTGTAATGTTTGAGCCTTTGAACGTTTGGCTATTCATGTCTTCTAAGCTAATTTTCTTGTGAGTGTTGTTTCAATTTTAATCATCTCACCCCGCTACAGATATAACAGAACCCAGCTGAACCAATTTGAAAGTGAATGGGTCAAAATACCCAAATTCCTTGTGAATAGACAAACTGAGACTGTAATGAAAAGCAAGAAATTGCATAAAAGTTGGGGATTTTCTAAAAAGACCCCGGTACAGCCAAAGGAGTAAGAATTCGATGTAATATTAGGATGCAGCAGACAATTAAAACCGTCAAATCCATATGTACATTGACTAAGCTAAAAAATCTATTAGTTTTGGCTTGATTTATACGTATATGCAAGAGAAGCTAATGTAGTTTGCCATTGCACGAGCCTTGAACTTGCCCCTCAGTTACCAAACCCGAGCTCAGCAGCACTACTGCTTATAATGGGGGTTCCAAAGTTGGTTCCATTGTAGTCAGCCTACAAGAACATCAAATGGAGAGTAAGTATATTATTACTACATGTGGCAATTATGACCCTCTCTTTACATCTTAAAAAAAAACCCTCAATTCTACTGATGGGTCTATTTGGGTTATTTCTTTGACTCCAGCAAGCTAGAAGGTAAATAAATAAAAATGAAAGGCAATAGATCAAATGCTGCTCAAAGCATATTTTTAATGCATCCAACCACCTAAATCGCTTTATTCAAAATATATATATAATCATTGTTATAATTTGGTAATTAACACATTTATTATTTATAGCAATGGATAAAAAGTGTTTTGGGTCAACCCAACCAGTTATACAATCGGCCCGACCACCCATTTTGCTACCTCTAACAATTACTCATACTTGAAAATTGAACGATAACCTTAGGTGTAATTCATTAATTGACTCCATAGTTCAGTATGTTAACTATTAGTCATATGACATCATTATCAGTACCTTACAGTTGTACACCTGTTCAGCCAGAGTTGGAGATTGATCAATGGATTTCTTTGAAAGGTTTCTCAACGTGCCCTGTACATATGGAGACAGACGTATGCTACTTGTTTAGTAAAAAGTAAACAATAGTAAGAACACGCTAAGTGAGACCCAAGAGCAATGAATACAAAAATACAAAGATCAATAATATTTTACAAGTTCTCAAAGAATCAAGGTTTAAAAGTATGGAAACGAGCCTCGATAAGCCTCGAGGCGTTTTCCCTAAGCCGAGGCGTAAGGTCGAGGCGAAATTAAAAAAAAAATGTATAGATTTTTAATTATATGTATTTGGTATAAAATATGCATAATTAATATATATTTTTAATAATTTTATTAATGTTTTTATTATTTTTAATTATATATCTTTTGTATATGTTGCAAAATTTAAATTATGAGTGATTTTGATTAAGTTTTGGGCTACTATTATTAAAGTCTACTAAGTTATTTGTTGGACCTATTGTATATTTGTATAAGCTTTTCAATGGGCAAAAAAAACCACTATATTATTAGGGTTGAACAATTAGGGTTATACATTGATAACACAGCCACCACTTATTTTCTCTTTACCCTCCCCTTCACCCTCTCTCTGGTCCATTCGCCAGCGTTGACCGTCATTCTGAACACAGCCACCACTTATTTTCTCTTTAATTGGCCTAGATCTGAAGTTTGACCGGCATTCAGGGCGGTGGGAGGCCGACTAGCGCCTAGGCGGCCGCCTAGGCCGCTTTTTACAAAAGTGCCCCCCCCGAGGCGCCGCCTCATAATCGTTTTATGCCCGTTTCGCCTCGAGGAGCCGCCTCAGACCGCTTTTTTAAACCATGCAAAGAATAACCAGAATTACAGTTCATACTACTACATTCAACTAAAAGATATATCACTATATATCAACTATGAGAACCTAAGGACAAAACGACAAACTACACATTCCGAATGTGTAGTTTGTGAGTCCATGGCTAACAGATAACAACAGTGCCAAGAAAAGCAGATCAAGTAAATTGTGGATATTTTAGCAACATGTCTTCATTGCTTACGACAGGAGGAAGGTGCACATTAAGTAGACAAAATGCAATGTTTCATTTACAGGAACAGATAGACAAGTGGCACACTGCTCAGCACACAATGTGCATACCTTTACTAGCATAGAAGATTCCCAGCACCCATCCGCCATATATAGAGGTGTTTGATACAAAAAGAAATGGTAAAGAAATTGCAGTAGTGCATTTAAGGCAAAACTGGTCAGCACTTATCTTTAATGGTGTTCACTTCCTAAATAACACATTCCAAGTTAGGTGTTTGGATGCAAACAGTAGCCATCACTGTATTTCCGTTAGAACAAATCTAGTATTAATGTTCCTATGTGCATCATCGCTTTCATGAGTAAGAACTTCAAACTTAGAATCAAATGAAGCATCATCGCATAGTGAAAGGAAGTAAAAAAGTGCAAGGAGTGTATATACTGTTATATTCTATGAGTTAGGCCTGGTGATCCTAAAACACTATATAAAAGTTTGTTCATGTCCAAAGCAACCTTAATATACTGCGTAAAGATTTAGAAGCCTAAAAGTTATGATTCCCAGTATAAACCGGTTCCAAATGCCTCAATCAAGCCTCCAATTGTGATGGGCACCTCTTCTACAATCCCTGCGGAAGTAGATTATGGTGGGTAAAAAGTAGGCCAACACTTATCGCTTATATGTACTTCCAAATGAACCTATATCTAAGTTTAGCTTTTAGTAAATTCATGGATGTGGATATTACAGAATGAATTAAGGAAGACAAGGACAGGGATGATGCGAGTAAATCAACCCAAAATCGATAAAGGCCAGCTAGGAATTTGTCGAAGGGGAAATGTTAAGGACAATTGACCCATCAAATGGTGTAGAAATATTATTCTAGATTTATTTTTTCCTTTGAATTGAGCAGTGTTTATTATAGGCTTATTTAAGGTCATTCTATTAATGATCTCTTTCTCGATTGGAGAATAGGTCCAAGACTCAATGTTTCTCTTTAATTTGTTTTAGAGGCACAGTGCACGCCATATCATTTGTAAGTATACTTATATTTACATTCAACACTTGGTCTGCTAAAATAAAGTAATGCTGCTTCCTTAGTCTACTAAATCCAGAATAAAGACAAGGCCGAACTATATGTCCTAACCACAAGTGTAACTACTAAGAATGTGCAACTAGAAACCAAAAACAGGGAAAAATGGCACCAAATCAGGGTGACGTAACAGAATCTAATATAGAAATGAATCGGCTTACATGCCGTTCGATTTCTACAGCTATAAAGCCTTCTTCAGAAACAGAACTCCAGCTTATGTTTGGTCACTAGTGCAGTCAGAACCGAACTTAATATATATTTATCATTCTATTTTCACCTTTATACGTTCTATAATGCTATACACATTACGAGTAATAAATTTGAACATCCATTATATAGTATAATCAAGAGATTGCTACCACGAAAAGATTTGTTTAAGACATTTTAACTTCTTATGAGCTTTGTGTATGTTTTGATTAAAAATGCAAAGTATAGGGAATATGAGCAGGTGAGATACAAACCTTGTTTGCCCAGAAAAGTCCACAGGCATTGCAAAGAGTCCTAGGACCAGTAGGCCCCCGTCGCATCATTGGAGTGTCATTTGAGCGAGTACCACAATGAACACATCTGAAAACCAGTTGAGAGCCAACATGTTGAAGATGCAATAATGCTATATGTATTTCCGTAAAAAAAATACCACTTTCAAAGACAATAGGGAGGCATAGATGCATGTTAATAGACTAATACCTATGAGGATGTGATTGAAATGGTTGGAGGCAACACTATAAACTTCTGTATTGTGATTTAAGTCAGACAGAAAAGGGTTTGAATTTGGGTGAATAATCAGGTGCATTGAATCATAATGCATGACCATAAAGAGTTTTGACCCAATTACTACGAAGGAGTTGGTTTGGGTTGTGTTCTATCGCAAACGGATCAAATAAGATCTAGCTAAAAGGAAAATTGGTTAAAAGTCACCCATAAGTGTATCTTTACTGCATACAATCCCCTAAATTGCTTTTATGCAAAGATTTAAATTGTGTTGTTTATAATTTTATTCTTGCAATCAGATTTTCATACTGATTATTCATAACACGAACCAAAAAGTGTTTGCAGGTGTACCATCCCCGTTGAAACCCGTATAAAAACAGATGTTTCAGCCTGACCATAGTTTGACCCGTTATACAGCCCATTCATTTTGTCACCACTGATAGAAAGTTATATATAATACGAACTATCTAATCGGATCCATAAACAGATATTGATTAAGAATTAATCTATATACAAGGTTCATGACTCACGTGACTAGGATCAAATCCTGCCCTGCACCCTCAGCTTCTCCAGTGTTCCATGAGCCGGGATCTTGGGGGCTTTGGGATGTTGAAAATTGTCCCTTCGTACGGTTCTGCCTGAAGTAGCAATACTGATAAGTAACAAGCACCAGCAGATAAAAACCACAATACAGATTTCAACAGTCAAACTCCATACATATAAAACTACACATGGTTTGAAGTGCGAAATACAAGTATACAGTTGCATGAAGACTTTTTTTTGGTCTTTGGGGAAGATAATACCTTTTTTTCTAACACGTAATAATATATTATAAAGATCGTTTGATTGTTTATGAAGCCTATATGCATGAACATACTGAAATTCAGCATTAAATTTTTTTATCAGATGATTTGAATAATGACAGCTCACAGCTTTAACAGCAAGGCCAGCTCCACCTAACATTAGACAATTGTGCATAAACTACTTACTGAACTTTCTAATTCAGACCTTCACTAACATGAAAATTTACCCTCAAAATGTAGGAGATTAAATAAAGGACAGCAAGCTGGTAAATAACTTCCTATATATAGAAGCATTAATAACGATCTTTACCAGATGAAATTGGAGTCAACAAGCAAGAGTGACTCACAACCCTCAGAATGCATCTTCCAAAAATGCTGAAATTATAAGCATATAGATTGTCTTGCATAACTTTAACCCCGTTAAGTACTTGAAAGTTACATATCACTATGTCAGCGCCACTTGTTTTAAGATATAATAACTTAATCAGCTGTGTTGTTACATGTTTTTGTGTATGGAAGAAACGTTCTAATATTATATTAATAGATCAATAAAGAGTTAATACTTATATGAGTGTTTCCAATAACAGGATTTTAGAACTAGACGAGTTATCAGTCATACTTAAACATGCTTTGTTAATTTGCACCAACCAACATGGGTGGATTTCGATGAGCAAAACCAGCTTTTTTTTGTTACTGTACCATATTACCTTTTATAAAGAGATGATGTTCATGTGGCAATCGGATGAGACTCAAGGTTAACATTTTTTGCCACATGGAAAGATGCCGAAAACAAAGTTTACATTTAGCGACAGGACATATGCTGGAAATTTTGTTGACAGAACATATTTAAGTATTCTCGTCTGATACCAAGGAAAACTTTTCATGTTTATCGCACACCAAAAAAAAAAAATCCTTAAAAAAGTTGAGATATTTAAAGGTGCCATTTGACAAAGAAACAATTTTTATTTAATTAGAACGGCAAAAAAGAAAAAGAATAAAATCGTTCCTTTGTCAAGTTATATAGAATATAGATTGTTATGAAAATTGAACAAATGGGATAAAGTTGAGCTCTAAGGCATGAACATTGCTTCACATATCAAGCTATCAACATAACAAATATTTATATCCATCTCACAAGGCAACCTAGATACCACTCTGTCAAATTTGTTAATTAACTGTGATCCTATAGTCTGAAGGGACACACGCACTTGTGAAGACAAAGTTCCAAATAACCAAAACCTCTCAGACTCGGATATTATATTTTCAGATATTACATCAACAAATTATGGCTTCAACAATGTTACCTTTTAGCAACATCTTGACGAACATTGTATCTGATCTTCTTCTCAAAGCAGCGTTCTTTCCTCTTTTGACGAAACCTATTGAGAGAAGCAGCTCTACGAGGATCACTACAACGCGCAGTATAATCAAAATCCTGAACCACAAAAAGTGCAGTATGATCAGAACCCTGAACCACGAATAAATTATATGTACACATACCAAACGCTACCAAATACAATCGAGAATCAAGCTCTAAACAGTCAAGAAATTACTCTCTGAGTTTGGTATGCTGATTCTGAACCTTGCTGACTTGCTGGATATTCACATCCCCCAAGATGTAAAAACACCTTTTGCACCTGCGATCATCAATCATAAACTCAACATTTCAAACCCAAGAAGAATACCGAGACATGAATAAACATACTCTTTGTTATCACTAGCGCACATAATGTCTCAAACCTTTACACATCCTCACCTACTACGTTCTTATAAAACTCATTTTCAAGACTGGTATTCATCTAGTGATTTGTTCAAGTGAAAATTGCCAAGTAAAGGTATTATAAAATATCAAATTTGCCAATGTTGGGTGTGTAGTACTTTCTCGCTCATAAGTTCAATCTATAACAAAAAGGTCAACGCAATTCACTAATTCAGTTTATACCAAAAAAGAGAATTTTGCCAAACTCGAAGTCCTTAAATTTGTCAAAATAGAACTTCCACCACTTTTTTAGTCAAAACGAAAATTATGTTACCATCTGACCAGCGAGAAAGTATCAAATACCCAACATTGTCAAATCCGGTTATATTATTTTACCTTTCTTAGGAATTTACCCTTTGTATAGAGGGTGTTTGGAATTACTTGTACTTTATGCTTAGGCATCTATGTGTCAATAACCACATCGAGAAATAGTGTTTGGATTTGCTTATTCTGTACAAAAATGTAATTTGTTGAAAAATTACAATCAAATCCGATAAACGTTTTAGTTTAGGGCTATGTTCGGCAACAATAGCAATGTTGTTTTGTTTTTATATAAGTGTTTGGGAACATAGTTGCAGCTCTAATTATTACCAAGTGTAAAATGACGTAAAAGCTAAGTGCTTCTTTTATTAGCTTTTCAAATAGGAGCATTAAAAAAAATAAGGGGGTGTTTGTTTAAGCTTATATAGCCAGCTTATAGCTTATTTGGTTTTCGGCTTATGGCTATGTTTGGCGCAAAGCTTTTTGGAGCTTTTTGAGGCGATGAGCGGTGAGCAATGAGCTTTTTGATTTTTAGTGTTCGTTTGGCAAAAGAGCGGTGAGCTTTGCTATTTTTTAGGAAAGCTCATTTTTCCAATACTTCTTTAAGAAGCTGTGAGCGGAGCAGTGAGCAATGAGCTGTGGCTACAGCTCACGGCTACTGCTCACAGCTCACTGCTACTGCTCACAGCTACTTTTGCCAAACATAGCCTATGTTTCATAAACTCACTTTTTGTAGCTTATTTTAAAACTTTTCAGCTTATATAAGCTTATTATGACATAATAATCTTACATAACCCCATATGTCCCAAAATAAGCCAAAAAACTTGAGTTTATAAAACATAATCCGAAAACCAAATAAGCCATAAGCCCGCTATATAAGCTTAAACAAACACCCCCTAAACCTACATTGGTATACGCAAATAACTATTCATCTGAACACCCTAAAATTCCATATTAAAAACCCCCAAATTAAAATTCATCACTCTGATTAACAACATTCGATGTCCATTCATCACTCAAAACCACAATCAACATCACACATTACATAAATAACCTAAAATTATTAATAATAAAAAAAAAGTTAGACAACCTTATCAGAAGTAACATTATCAAAAACATAAACTTGACCGCAATACGAAAGCGTCAACTGATCACCACCACCACCACCACCACGAACGCCAACGCCGTCCATTCCTTCAAATTCACAAATCACGTCATTTCCGTATGCAACAACATTCCGGTCACCTTCGTGATCGGTCGGAATCTCTTCCGGTACGGTTACCGGAATTTCAACAAACTCGCTCTCTCCGTACATTTTGTTTGTTTAGGTTTTTGAAACTGAACTGAATGTGATTGAAAGTACAAAAAGGGGTTATTTTGTGTATAATAGGTTTTGGAAGTGTGGGCCAGCTATTGGGGAATTACTCTTTCGCCCCTTGTGGGATGTTTGGGAAAGTGAAAGGTGTGAGGGGGTGATTTGGGGATTTAAGTCAAGAGTAAAGTATGTTGTGCTTATATGTAAGGTGTTTGAGAATATTGTTGGTTTTAAAAAATGATTATTTTATGGTGCGGTGCGTACTTTTCTTTTGAAGATTAATTTTTTTTTAGTACAAATACATAAAGGATTAGAGGTGCACACAGCTTCGGCTAGGCCGGGCTTGGACCGGGCTGAAAAAAGTCTGAGCTTTTGTAGTTTAAAAAAGGTCGGGCCTAAAAAAGTTTGGGCCCTAACTAAAATATTAGGCCTATTTCGGCCCAAATGGTCTAGCCCAGTCTTTTTACACTTTTTTTTATATATTTTGTAATAATAATACAGTTATTATATATGAAAATGTTTGATCAACATTTATAAATACATTACTAAAAAATAACAAACAATGTTACAGATTACAAAGAAGCACATTAATTACACAATAAAAGCTCTTTAACAACAACCCGTGCTTTTTGGCGGGCTTTGGGCTTAGCCCGGCGCGGCCCGGACCGGGCCTAGGCCAGACCAGGCTTTGGTGGAAAATATAAGGACCATTTATGCCTGTTGGGCCAGACCAGGCTTCGGGCCGGGCTTTTTATGAACATGACCATACATGTATGGTTGGAATAATAACATGTATGGAGTTATAATTAATATGTGACGAATGATAACATGTATTGTTGATCCCATCTCAGCCTCCCCCTGAGCCTTGTTTTCTTCAGCTTCATTCCTCCCCTGTTTGGGAGCATCCTCTCCCAAACTTGGTTTGGAAACCTTCAACTGTGAAGATCTTGATCTCAACAACCCCTCAAGATGTTGAACCCTAAGTTTAAGCCTTCTGATTTCAGCACCCTGAGAAGCTTTCACTGTCTTCAGCTCCTTTCTAAGACCAATGACCTCCTTTGACAATTTTGTACAGGTATCCGTCAATTCTTTTAATTGTTTCATGATATCCTCACAACTTCGGTCTGTGTAACCTGACCCGAGAGGTTGATCACTGGATTTGGCATTGTGTACAGGTGTTTTAACCGTCAAATCCTCTTTTTCAAGTTCAATGCTAGCCTCAACACTTCGACCTGTGTGACCTGGTCCGAGAGGTGTATCATGGGCATTGTCATTTTGTACATCAGTGTCCATCAATTCATGTGTGTCATCTCTGTCCTCATCACTTCGAGATGTGTTACCTTCTCCGAGAAGTGAATCTTTGGACACAAACTCAGTCTCAACCCTAGGCTGAACATCTGAGTCCCCTATATTAGCCATGTGGCTAGGGTTTCCATCATGTGCATCAGGTTCATAAGAACCCTCAGCAGTAGATGTTGCCAAGGTTGGGGTCTTAGTTATGTTGACACTGGCCTGTTCAACTTCTAAGTTGGAAACAGTAGTGTCAGCCCCTTCCTTCATGCCATCTCCATCACCTATGGCAGCCTCATCTGCTTCCATACTAGCACTAGTCTGAGGTAACTCAGTGCTCTTTTCATGTGAAATCCTAGGTGAGTGAGTCTTTTGTGGTTCATTATGGGATGATGCATTTGAGAATTCAGGAGTGGGTGTGTGATGGGAAGCTGTGGGGTTTTCAGCTCCTTCACCCTGATCAGCAACAATGTTCAAAATGTGTTGGGACAATGGAGTTATTCTCCCAGAAAAACCTGTCCCATTTTTCCTTAAATGTTTAAACATTTTAGTTACAAGAACAGGAGTTTTGTAAGGTTTTTCATGAGCAAAAGGTTCTTGTAACTGATTATCAATGAGTAATTGCAAAAACCTTGGATAAAGATAAGAATTTCCTGAAAGATTCTTTTTCAACCCCTCAAAAATCATAGCCGAAAAATTATATGGCTGGCCTGTGGCTAGACAAATCAAAGCAGAAGCTTGATTTGCACTAAACTCATTCCACCCACTTGTTTTAGGACTAAGACAATGTAGAAGGGTGTGAACAAGAAACTTCCATTGTGGGCAGAGCAAACGTTTGAAAATTTTAACTTTAGTGTTGGTTCGCTCATACCCAATTCTTTCAAGTCCCTCAAAAATTGTAGATGTGGGAAGGCAAGTTGTTGCTTCATCATCTGTAAGACGAAGAATTCGTCTTATAGATGTCTCAGTAACAACTATTTTTTCCTCATCCACTAAAGCAATTAGCATTTCTTCCCCATTAATAGTTTCAGTCGTAACAGTCGACCAAAACTGTTTTATGTGGGAACGATATATAGTTGGATTTACTGATAATGCATACCTAATGGAGGTAGCATTAAGAAAGTCTATAACTTCAGTGAATCCATCAGCCTCCGGCACCTTCTTAAGAAAAGCTACTTGATTGTGATCGTCAGAAAAGGTACGTCTCGCCATTGCAAATTAGGGTTTTGATTTTGGAGAATTTTGAATCAGATGTTAATGAAGGTGTTAGGTTTTGGAGATACTTGAAATTTGGGCGCACAATTTGCAAAACAGTCCTTCAACTTTCAAATTTAGCAGTAGAATGCTAAACTTGCAAAACTAAGCAGCAGAACATCTCCAGCAGTAGAATGGATTTCTTCCTAATACTTATCCAATTACCCAAAATAAAGATCCATCCTTTTGGTCAACTCTCCCAAAATTAATTCCATATACCAACTTGAGAGTTAATTCTAAATACCAACCCCGCCTTAAATGTCATTAAGTCTTGATTAACTCTATAAAAGCCCTTAACTCATCTACACACATACATCTCCTCCCACAAAGTTCTCAACACTAATTTTCAACATTCCAAGCATCATGAATCCTTCAAAGATCATAGAAATCTCATCGGATTCATCATCTGACTCCGGAAGCTCTGGTTGGAATAACTATTTTCCACCTGACTATACCGGTCAAACTAGCAAAAGGCAAAGGACAACTCCTCCAATATCATTGGATGAACTAACAACTCCTCCATCTTATTTAAACGATTCATTCACCTCTTCAGATTCGTCTGATGATGATGAACTTCAAAAACTATCAGACTTACTAACCAAAGAGTTTGAAAAAGCAGCATCATCAGTGAAGATCCCTGTTCCAAAGAAGAAGCCTGAGAAGAAGCAAGTTCCATCTCCAAGTCAAAAGTAAATTCCATCTCCAAGACCAGTAATACTGGCACTTCCCTGCAAGAAAGTGTCTGAACTCATGGGTAGCAGAGGACCCCGCAGCAAAGTCATGCCGGATATCATTGGAAAAGGAAAAGGAAAGCTTGAGTAGTTGTGTTGTGTGGTAGGTGTGTGTAGGTTATGTGTAGTAAGGTTGTTGGTTGGTTGTTTGTTTTGTTGCTTTTGAATCCTGAATGTTGATGTAACTCATGCTAATGTAGTGAACACACCCAGTAATGAATAAACTTTGATTATCTTTGTGTGGATGAACATTCACTCTTATGCTTTTGATTCTGAATAGATAGCCTCCCCTGAATTTCCGAATCATCTTTTGCTCTACAGTCAAGCTTTTGTGACTTATCCTGCAAAAGATTAGTCCAACAACCACAAAACACAAACAAGAGTATCTCACAATAATCACAAGATAGTCAACAAAATAACCATCTTAGCAGCACACAATATACAGACATAGCAAGCATTAGAAACAACTTATTTGAACAATAACAACACAAATCCTCAAAAACTTTTTACAAAAACATACAGAGATAAGATTTTAAAGATTGATCATACCAATACTAGCAACTAAAAATTGAAATCTACTTATATCAAAACTTTTTGTAAGTAGATCAGCAACATTATTATCAGTATGTATTTTAACCACTTGAATTAACTTTTTCTCATAACAATCTCTAATAAAATGATATCTTATCTCTATATGCTTTGTTTTAGAGTGAAAAACAGGATTCTTGATTATACACATTGTGCTGTTATTATCAATGTAAATTTTGGTGTTCATGAAATTGTACCCATAATCCAAGAGTTGATTCTGAATCCAGAGTACTTGTCCACAGCAACTAGAAGCAGCTACATACTCTGCCTCAGTTGTTGAGTTAGCCACCACAGTCTGTTTCTTGCATTGCCATGAGATTAGCCTATAACCAAGGTATTGACAGCCTCCAGTGGATGACTTTCTATCCAAAGATAAGAATTTCCTGAAAGATTCTTTTTCAACCCCTCAAAAATCATAGCCGAAAAATTATATGGCTGGCCTGTGGCTAGACAAATCAAAGCAGAAGCTTGATTTGCACTAAACTCATTCCACCCACTTGTTTTAGGACTAAGACAATGTAGAAGGGTGTGAACAAGAAACTTCCATTGTGGGCAGAGCAAACGTTTGAAAATTTTAACTTTAGTGTTGGTTCGCTCATACCCAATTCTTTCAAGTCCCTCAAAAATTGTAGATGTGGGAAGGCAAGTTGTTGCTTCATCATCTGTAAGACGAAGAATTCGTCTTATAGATGTCTCAGTAACAACTATTTTTTCCTCATCCACTAAAGCAATTAACATTTCTTCCCCATTAATAGTTTCAGTCGTAACAGTCGACCAAAACTGTTTTATGTGGGAACGATATATAGTTGGATTTACTGATAATGCATACCTAATGGAGGTAGCATTAAGAAAGTCTATAACTTCAGTGAATCCATCAGCCTCCGGCACCTTCTTAAGAAAAGCTACTTGATTGTGATCGTCAGAAAAGGTACGTCTCGCCATTGCAAATTAGGGTTTTGATTTTGGAGAATTTTGAATCAGATGTTAATGAAGGTGTTAGGTTTTGGAGATACTTGAAATTTGGGCGCACAATTTGCAAAACAGTCCTTCAACTTTCAAATTTAGCAGTAGAATGCTAAACTTGCAAAACTAAGCAGCAGAACATCTCCAGCAGTAGAATGGATTTCTTCCTAATACTTATCCAATTACCCAAAATAAAGATCCATCCTTTTGGTCAACTCTCCCAAAATTAATTCCATATACCAACTTGAGAGTTAATTCTAAATACCAACCCCGCCTTAAATGTCATTAAGTCTTGATTAACTCTATAAAAGCCCTTAACTCATCTACACACATACATCTCCTCCCACAAAGTTCTCAACACTAATTTTCAACATTCCAAGCATCATGAATCCTTCAAAGATCATAGAAATCTCATCGGATTCATCATCTGACTCCGGAAGCTCTGGTTGGAATAACTATTTTCCACCTGACTATACCGGTCAAACTAGCAAAAGGCAAAGGACAACTCCTCCAATATCATTGGATGAACTAACAACTCCTCCATCTTATTTAAACGATTCATTCACCTCTTCAGATTCGTCTGATGATGATGAACTTCAAAAACTATCAGACTTACTAACCAAAGAGTTTGAAAAAGCAGCATCATCAGTGAAGATCCCTGTTCCAAAGAAGAAGCCTGAGAAGAAGCAAGTTCCATCTCCAAGTCAAAAGTAAATTCCATCTCCAAGACCAGTAATACTGGCACTTCCCTGCAAGAAAGTGTCTGAACTCATGGGTAGCAGAGGACCCCGCAGCAAAGTCATGCCGGATATCATTGGAAAAGGAAAAGGAAAGCTTGAGTAGTTGTGTTGTGTGGTAGGTGTGTGTAGGTTATGTGTAGTAAGGTTGTTGGTTGGTTGTTTGTTTTGTTGCTTTTGAATCCTGAATGTTGATGTAACTCATGCTAATGTAGTGAACACACCCAGTAATGAATAAACTTTGATTATCTTTGTGTGGATGAACATTCACTCTTATGCTTTTGATTCTGAATAGATAGCCTCCCCTGAATTTCCGAATCATCTTTTGCTCTACAGTCAAGCTTTTGTGACTTATCCTGCAAAAGATTAGTCCAACAACCACAAAACACAAACAAGAGTATCTCACAATAATCACAAGATAGTCAACAAAATAACCATCTTAGCAGCACACAATATACAGACATAGCAAGCATTAGAAACAACTTATTTGAACAATAACAACACAAATCCTCAAAAACTTTTTACAAAAACATACAGAGATAAGATTTTAAAGATTGATCATACCAATACTAGCAACTAAAAATTGAAATCTACTTATATCAAAACTTTTTGTAAGTAGATCAGCAACATTATTATCAGTATGTATTTTAACCACTTGAATTAACTTTTTCTCATAACAATCTCTAATAAAATGATATCTTATCTCTATATGCTTTGTTTTAGAGTGAAAAACAGGATTCTTGATTATACACATTGTGCTGTTATTATCAATGTAAATTTTGGTGTTCATGAAATTGTACCCATAATCCAAGAGTTGATTCTGAATCCAGAGTACTTGTCCACAGCAACTAGAAGCCGCTACATACTCTGCCTCAGTTGTTGAGTTAGCCACCACAGTCTGTTTCTTGCATTGCCATGAGATTAGCCTATAACCAAGGTATTGACAGCCTCCAGTGGATGACTTTCTATCCAAACTAGCTCCAGCATAGTCACTGTCTGAGTATGCTATCAAGTCAAAGGGTGAATTATTAGGATACCAAAGGCCCAATTTAGGTTGACCTTTTAGGTACCTAAAAATTCTTTTGACCACTTCCAAGTGTGAAACTTTTGGGGACACTTGAAATCTGGCACAAGCACACACAGAAAACATGATATCTGGCCTTGAAGCAGTCAGATACATCAATGAACCAATCATTGATCTATAAAGATGTACATCAACCTCTTCCCCATCTTCATCCTTGAGCAAAGGTTTGTTGTTATCCATTGGTGTCTTAGCTGCCTTCACATCATTGAAACCAAATTTCTTTAACATATCAGCCACATACTTGTCTTGACTGATGAAGATCCCTTCAGCTGTCTGCTTAACCTGAAGCCCCAGAAAGAAAGTGAGTTCTCCCATAGAACTCACTTGAAATCTGTTATGCATGAGCTTCTCAAATTCTTCACAGAACACCTTGTTTGTAGACCCAAAAATGATATCATCTACATAAATCTGAACTAGTAGAATATCATTTTTATTTTTCTTGATGAACAAAGTTTTATCAATGGTTCCCCTTGTGAATCCATTAGATAACAAACACTTAGACAAGGTGTCATACCAAGCTCTAGGAGCTTGATGTAAACCATACAGTGCTTTCTCCACTTTATATACTCTATCTGGAAAGTTAGGATCTTCAAAACCAGGAGGTTGCATCACATAAACCTCTTCATCAATCTTTCCATACAAGAAAGCACTTTTCACATCCATTTGGTACACTGGAAAGTTCTTGAATGAGGCAAAAGCCAAAAACAATCTAATAGCCTCTATCCTTGCTACAGGAGCAAAGACCTCATCATAATCTATTCCTTCTTCTTGAGTGTACCCTTGAGCCACCAATCTTGCTTTGTTTCTTACCACAATTCCTCTTTCATCTCTTTTGCACCTGAACACCCATTTTGTACCAATTGCCCTCTTCCCATTAGGCAAATCAACTAGTGTCCAGACCTCTTGAAGCTTAAACTGCAACAGCTTCTCTTGCATGGCTTCAACCCAACTTGAATCATTCATAGCTTTGTGAATATTTTTGGGTTCTACTTGTGACAAGAAACAGACAAATTTGCAATTCTGTAGGTCCTTGTGGCTATTCCTCTGATGTAATGATTGAGCAAATAAACCTTGATGAATTTGATCACTCAGCCTTTTTGTTTTACTTCTGGTTTGTACAGTAGATTGTACATCACCAATTATCTGCTCCTTGGGATGGTTCTTATGTATCCTTGTAGTTGGAGTAGGACTGACTTGAATAGAAGGCTCCAAATTTGTCATATCAGCATTTGCTCTAAAAACGTCCACAACATCATCATCTGTGTCATAATAGATTTCCTCCATTTCAGGCATATGAGGAAAGTCACCATCATCATTAACATCATCATTAAAGTCAGCAGCAGAATTCTTTGGAACAGCAGTAGAATTACTAGGCTTAGCAGCAGAATTGGGAATACTGCTGCTAGGCGTAGCAGCAGAATAATTTGGCTTAGCAGCAGAATTAGAGATACTGCTGCTAGCTTCATTTCTTGAACTTCTATGCTTTGCTGACTTCTCAACAGTCTTGCCATCATTAGAAGGTTCATCATCACCTTCTGCATCATCCTTTGGTACTTCCTTATGAACAGCATCATCATCTGAACTCTTTCCCTCTTTATCTGTTGGAGTGAAGAACTGATTAAACTTCCACTTCTCAATCAAAACAAACTCCTCTGTAGATCCATCCTTCTTTGCTTGTGTACCTGCATTGGGGTTAGTTTGTGTACCTGCAGACATGTTAGTTGTACCTGCAATGACTGGTTGATAATTCATACTTTTGGTTAGAGAATCAATATCAAACATCCATTCAGGACCTTTCCCATCAACATTAGGTGTGGATTCTCTAATTGTAACATGTAAAGTTTCCACAACATGCACAGTCCTTTGATTGAAGACTCTAAAAGCCTTACTTTCAGTGGAGTATCCAACAAAGAAACCTATGTCTGCTTTTTCACTAAACTTGCCTAAGTGGTCAATGGTGTTCAAGATAGTAACAGGACACCCAAATGGTCTTAAGAAATCTATCAGGGGTTTCCTACCATGTAATAACTCATAAAGGGTCTTGTTATGAGGCTTCACTACCTTACTCCTATTTTGCACATAGCAAGCAGTGTTGACTGCTTCAGCCCAAAAGATAGTGGGTAACTTAGACTCAGACAACATGGTCCTAGCAGCCTCAATTAATGTTCTATTTCTCCTCTCAGCAACCCCATTTTGCTGAGGAGTTCTAGCCACACTAAACTGTCTAGTTATACCCTTTTCCTCACAGAACTGATTCATCACTTGGTTCTTAAATTCAGTTCCATTGTCACATCTGATGACCTTAACTTTGTGATTAAATAGGTTTTCTATCCTTGTAATAAAAGCCTTAAGAATGCCAGGAGTCTCATCCTTAGTAGCTAAGAAGAATACCCAAGTAAATCTACTAAAATCATCAGTGACCACTAAGCCATACATCTTTTTGTTCAAGCTTTTCACAAAAGTAGGTCCAATCAGATCCATATGCAACATATACAAGGGTTCAGAAATAGAGTTCACCACTTTGGACTTACAAGATGCTCTATGTTGCTTTCCCAACTGACAAGCAACACATATTTCAGGGTTTTCAAAAACCTTTGAAGGTAATCCTCTGACCAATTTCCCTTTCACCAACTTGTTAATAGCCTTGTAGTTCAAATGGCCAAGCCTTCTATGCCAGAGTTTGGATTCATCAATGGTGGCCTTTGCAAAAAGACAAGTTAAATCTCTTTTGGGAATGATGTTCTTAATGTCCACACTGTATATATTATTTGTTCTAGAGACTTTAAGTAGTACTTCAGAATCATGAGGTAACTTAAAGTCAGGAGACAAAACAAGACAGTCAGTGTCTGTAAAAAGAACAAAATTCTTTTTGTCACACATTTGTGAGACACTAAAAAGATTGAACTTAAGTCCCTCTACAAAATACACCTTTTCAAAATCCAATTTTCCTGTTCTAATAGTACCTCTACCAACAATCTTGCCACCTTTTAGATCATTGCCAAAAGCAACATAACCACCATCAAAAGCCTTAAAATCTTCCAAGTTGCTCTTGTCTCCAGTCATATGTCCAGAGCATCCACTATCAAAAATGCATTTATCCTTTAGCTCCAATTGTAGATTGCCCTGCACAAAAAGTAAGAGAGTTAGTTTCTCTTTGGGACCCAAGCCATTACTGACTTGGATCTGCCTTGTGCATCAAAGTAATCATATTTCTTGAAGTTCATTGATGCACTACTGTGTCTGGTTTTGGGTTTCCAGACCCAGCAAGCTGAGGCCTTAACACATAAAAATGAGTGCCCATAACAGTGTCAGTAACCACTTTTGGCTTAGCAGCAGAATGAGAGATACTGCTGCTAGCTTTAGCAGTAGAATGTCCTGTTTTCTTTGGAATGGGCCTTGTTGGTGCAACAGGAGAAATAGTCCTAGAAATACCATTTCTCACAAATCATTAGGAACCATGTTCTTTTGGATGAGGTGAGTCTTCTTGCAAGTTCCTATGGTTCACCTAGTATTATGGTTCCATACAGGTTTTGAGCACTAGTTTTCTTAGTACTGAAGATAACAATTTCTTGAAGTGCTCAACTACCCAATGTAAATGCTTTCTAACTAGTTCAAATCATACCTACGTGTTGAAATACTGGTAAGTTTCTTGATTCCCTCTAGCAGTCACATCTTCCTAGGATAGCTCTAGAATTACATCATACTCACCATTTCCTAAGATCTATTCCTAGCACAGTTCAAAATTCAAAATTTAGCTTTATTTCTACAGTTTATTTCGACCTTTTTAACCTTAGGGGTGATGATTCTATTGCTCATCATCATCACTATCTGAAATCCAATCTTCAATAATTGGTGCATCAGACAATTTTTCATCATCTTAGTGCAATAGTCTTATCAGATGATTCATTTTTTTCTTGACTTGTTTCACCTACAGATTGTGCAGCTGACTCAGGTATAAAGGACAATACTTTCCTAGCAGGTGCATAAGCACCTTTAAGAGGGGGAGCCACTTCATTGTATCCTAGGCCACATCCTCTTTTAAAAATCTGAGACTCAACTGCTTTATTTGCTAGAACAGATGCATATTGTTGTTTATCTATCCTAACAACATGTTCTTCTTTTTCACTTAAAGCTAGGTCTCTAGCTAATTCAGCTTCTTCTACTCTTTTATTAAGCACATTAATTTCACATTCTTTCTTAACTAGCTCAGTTTCAAGAGTATGAATTTTATCAGCATATTCTCCCTCAATTTGATTAAGAAACTCAACCTTGTTTTCTAAAGATTTTAAACCATGTTGATATCCTAAGTTATCAAGTTTGAGTTTATTAAATTCAACTCTTAATTCATCATAACTAGATTTCCATGCCTCTATTGTATCTGAACAAGATTTAAATGAACATGAAGATTCATTTGATACCTCAGAGTCTGATCCAGAGGAGGAGTAACCCATAAGAGCAAAGTGTTGTTCTTTGGGTTCTTCATCAGCTACCAGTGCAAAGTTGGGACCATCCTCAGCTTGGTCACTCCAGTCAAATTCTCCCAAGCCATCACATGAGACCATAGCAGTAGTAGGTTTAGCATCTTCAATGGGAATCTGCCTTGGATTTTCCTTGATCTGTTTTGGTGCTCTGCACTCCCTTGCAAAGTGCCCTTTTCTGTGGCAGTTATAACATTCAAACTTTGATTTGTCAAACCCCACATTGTTCTGCCTTCTGAACTTAAGCTCTCTTCCAGTTCTCTTCAAGAATCTTCTTGCCCTCATAGTCAACATTGCAAATTGCCAGTGCAAATCCATCTCTTCTAAATCATCAGGATCAACTTGATCTAGATCCTGACTCATTACTGGAGTACTTGTTGTAAGTTCAGCTAAATAGGCACAAATAGCAGCATCACTAATGTTGTCACTATTTTTAGAACTAGCAGCAGAACCAGTATGAACAACAGCAGAATGAGTTTCTTGAGTATTCCCAGAAGTCTTATTATTTGAAGACATAAAAGCAAGGTTGTTTGAACTTGAAGAACTGGTTGAACCCTTTACCTCAGTTTCATAGACCTTCAAGTTGTTATACAAATCATCCAAATTCATAGCATCAAAATCATCCTTGTTCCTCTAGACAACTGTGTGAGTATTCCATTCTGGTGCAAGACTCCTTAGAAACTTCAGATTAATATCTTCCTTTGCAATAGTGACATCAAGAAGCACCAACTGACTCACTAACTTTTGTAACCTGTCATAAGTACCATCAATATTTTCATTGCTTGATGCAGTGAAAGTTTCGAATTCGTGCTTTAGCAAATTCTTCCTTGACTTTTTGGTGGCTTCATTCCCACCAAACCTGAGTTTAATCGCTGCCATCAAATCCTTGGCAGACTTGGTGTTTTTGAAGGCCAATTGGTACTCATTAGGTATCCCCATTAAGAGAATAGTATGAGTTCTGATCTCCAGTTTCCTTTGAGCCTTATCTTCATTGGTTTTGATGGGTACGGCTTGCCCATCAGCACCAGTCTTAGGTAGAGTATCACCAGTTTGTGTGATTTCCCACATTGTGTAATCACACATCTTCATGTACTGTTCTATCCTCATCTTCCAGAGTTCATATTCTCCAACCTTGAGCATTGGAACCTTGGAAGCAGTAACCATATGATGAGATTCAGACTCCATTGCTTTTGATGATGAACAGATCTGAACTTTTCGAAATTCTTCTCGGTATCAGTTTCTAGATCACAAGCTCTGATACCACTTGTTGATCCCAGTTGAGCTTAACGATCTTGTTAATTACTTTAGATATAAACCTAAAGCAATAGGTATAGAAACTGCTTATGAACGATCTATTAATTACTATGCGGAAGTTAGTAATTAATCTTAAGAAGAATAATAATAACACACAATAATTTCTCTCAACCTTCACCTCAATATATATTGATATACGGTTACTCAAAAGTAACAGGGTTACAACGAACCTTGAAGTGATTACAAGACAATACGTATGCTAGGACAATCGACTTCTAACCCTAACCCTAGATCCTCCTTTTATACACATAAGGAGTCCTAGTCGGTTACAAAACTTTCTATACAAGAATAATATTTAATCGTATCTTTACCATAAACAAACTATACATATCCAATAAGCAGCAGAATGAAACTCTAGCAGCAGGATGATTATGCCTAGCAGCAGAATCATACTTAGTATATTTCCCTTAGAACCATGAGCAGCAGAATTAAAACACTTAGCAGCAGAATCTTCAAAGTAGCAGTAGTATCATTTAAACCCAACATGTATGGTTGGAATAATAACATATAAGGACCATTTAGTATGAACATGACCGGTCATGTTCCCTCACCATACTTCTAAAACATATTTTGATTCCAACCATACATGTTATTATTCGTCACATATGAATTATAACTCCTCGGTAGTGAGTCCAGAAACCACACCAGGGTAAGGTAAATCCAAGTCTTTCGATTTGTTTAGCGCAGTTCTTCGTAATAAGAACTTGAGCTCCCATAGAATGTCTTTTAGACATCTTGTAGCTCATGGAATTAGCTTGAACTAATTCATGTGTGTTGCTAAAACATCCTTTTGGTCTCCTTCAGCATGTTGTATGCAATATGATTTTTCATATCCTTTGTAAGGTTATGAGACACATTTGCAAGTATGAGAATAGCTACTTTCTCTTGTTCAAAGATTTAATTGTCTCATACGTTATGTACATCTGTAGTAGCATTGTCCTTCAGACAAGGAGGTAAGATATGTTGAACGATTCATATCTATCCGTTATAACCTCAAAATAATCCTTAGGTTTTGATTTCACTTTCTCCAATAGAGAACGAAGAGATATATTAAGGAATTAGGATTCATTGAACTTCTCCTTTCTCCAACAAAGAATGGAAAGACACGTGTTCACGGTTTGAGTATTCACAATTAATTAAAAAATATAACAAAATTCACTTTAGTAAGAGAATTTAAATCCTTTTGTAATTTATAACCCATAGAATTAAGTACCAAAAGGTTAGACCCAACTAGATTATCTACAATCCTAGCAGGTGATCCATAAACGGTGCGGGGTCTATTGGTAAGTCGTAAGTAACTAGTTACACCAACAATGTAAGTCTTATTTTTTGGTATCTGTTGACTTTTAAAAGTCAAACACGATAAAATTTCCATCAAGATGTACTATTAAGTAAACCATTTTTGCTGAAACTAAATCAACTTAGAAAAGTCAAACAGGGTCATTTGTGGATACACACTTAACACAATTTTATCACATTTGAGGTATCTATACTACATTATAAAGCATTTGGGACTTCCTATAAAAGGAAGTCTTAAAATTTTAAGACAAAAAAAATTAATATAAAAGGAAAATTAGAAAATTAATGTAAAATTTAAAAATTGAAGTCTCATTTAAACCATATAGTAATCCCCTCCAATAATGATATATTTTAATACAATTGTTTATAAGAAAAGTTCACTAAACTTATAACCACCAATTGAATGTTAAAATTTGAAAAATAAAAGTGCTAACTATTTACACTATTAATAATTTAGACATTCTACTTTCGAAAAACATATATCTACTACGTTATAAAGTATTTGGGACATGCTAAATAAGGAAGTTTTAAAATAAAAAACATTTGCTCGCCACAAAAATAGTCACCGGGTACCCGCCGCCGCATTGCGCGGGTACCCTTCTAGTTTACTTTTAGTCAAACATAAAACCAAAGTTTTTTAATTGGCTTTCTTAGTCAAATTTACTCAAAATTACCCATTATATACCAAAAATAGATGCTCAGTTAACTACTTTTAAATCAAGAAACTTAGTTAAGATTAACACTTTATGAAATCCGTTAACAGTATCATTCAAGTGTTTGACATTTTGGATTTGCCAATACAAGAACCACTAAATCAACCACAAGTACTACAAAAGATGTAATATTATATATTTTTATTTAAAAAAAATTGTTTATACTCGTAAAAAAATTATGCACAAAAACTTAAATATGTGACGGTTCAGGGCTTGGATTCGATTTTAAAACCCTAATTATTTAGGGTGTTTCTGCGTAACTGAAGATAATACGTTACATGTTCTTCTGGTTTTTGTTTTATTGGTGTCTTTGTGATGATGAAAGCGGGGTTTTCGGATTCTGGTGGGGGAGGTGGAGGAAAAAGAAAAATGAGTATCAATCGAGTGTTGCTGAGTTGGATCCATCGATGATGGAGACTAACTTCCCTTCTCTTAGTGGGTTAGCCTCTAATGTTGGTGGTGCTGATGGTCCTAGCAACTTGGCAGAGAAGAACAATTCGAATGTGAACAAAACTAATGCGAATAATTGTAGGAATGTAGTGTTTCACTCTCCTCCTGTTGACGTTGATGTGGGGGATGAATAAGGTAAGGCAACGGTTAAACGAGAAGCACATATGGAGAATAGGTTGTTGGACGCATATGGTAAACCTCTTAAACCTAAAAGAGGCAATTGTGTGGAGGATGGCCACTACAAGAAAAAGGGCTTCTTAGGACGAACTTTTTTGGAACAGTAAAAAAAGTGTGTCAAATAAGCGTATTTGGCATTGTTTGAATAACCGTATCAAAAAAAAAGTAAGTATTTTGGAAGGCTATTAGAAAACCGTTCCAAATACGTATGCATCTGGAACGTTTTGTAATAATGGTGGCAAGTGCATGTGTTTTTGGAACGGTTTCAATTACCGATGCCAAATATTTATGTATTTGGGACAGTCGGTACCAAATGTGCCAAATACGTATATGTATTTAGAACGGTTTTTAGGGCTTGTGCCAAATACTTGTGTATTTGGAACGAATTTTTTTTAGAGTGTGGAAAATACGAATGTATTTAGAACGTTTTTTATGAACTGTTTCGAATACATACGTATTTGGAACATCTTTTAAAACCCGACCCAGATGCCCATTTCGTCTCACAGGTGTTGATAATATTTCTCCTTTTAAAAAAAATATATAATTCATTTCATTCACTTTAATACTCAATTTCCCTTCATTGTTAAATTTTTAAGATCAAAATTCATCTTAATATCGACGTCACCATTCAATGTAACCCAAATCACTTAAAACGGGCTTCTTCCACTTTTTGAAGAGTTATCGTTGTTGTTATATAAACAAGAATTTTCCTTTAAAGACTGAGTTCAAAATATATATATTATATGTGCAAACAGGTAAACAAATGAGGTCGTTTAGTATTGGTTACCCATGGATCGCAAGTGTCTGACTCAAATGTACGCTGGCTAATTGAGGTATTCCGTGACCATTTTCAACCCCCACTTTTCGTTGAGCACCCCCAAATAACTAGTGACCTCTTATGAAAAAATTATAGGTGTGGAAAACTAGAAGGGGTGGGGGTTGAATAGTTTTACCGATTTTTCGTTTAAAAGATTACGTTTATGGAAACTTTAGATTCTAGGTTATGTGAAATCAATCGACAACAATATGAACACACAATATAATAACTATATCAACTACTAACTATGAAATAATGAAAGTAAGATAAAAGTAAAGAGTAAGAAGGGTAACACCGTAATTTATAGTGGTTCGGTAACGAAGCTCCTCTTCACCCTACTCCACTCCTCGAGTACAACTCGAGAGTTTACTTCACTATGTCAACAAACTCCCTTCATGTGGAGAACATAATACACGTTGCTTATCCAATTTCCAACACTAAGCTAGATGTCGACTTCTTATCTTAGCTAGAACCAATCTACCACACGATCAACACAATCTCACTACTCAACTCATAAGATCCTCCCGATCTTGACACACTCAACACAACTTAATACACAACAAGCTCTGATACCAGAAATTGTAACGGAACTTACGGGCGAATAATACCTGCATAATTGTAAACGAATTGAATGAGAATTGAACGAACAATATTCCGTAGGTTCATGGCTTTTGTGCTTTTGTTATTATATGTCGATCGATGAATTTGCAATTGTGAATGATACGTTTAAAGTTGATGATTGATAATAAATGTGGTGATCGATTTGCTTTGATATTGAATTGTATTGTATGATTGATGATAGGGATAGCGATCAGCTATTCAGAAACGAATATCGTTTCAACAGATATGAGAGATATTCAATCTCAATGTAAACACGAATGTTTAACTCTAAATTCACACACTTTCATTACTGAGGCAATACCCCTATTTATACAGAGATAGAGTAGGTGAAATAGTTCACACCTTACATTATTGTACACTAATAATTTACACCTACTGCACTACTGGATGGCCGACAGGCGTACATTATTCTTTTTACATTATTACTAAAAGACAAGTCCATGGCTTTTGTGCTTTTGTTATTATATGTCGATCGATGAATTTGCAATTGTGAATGATACGTTTAAAGTTGATGATTGATAATAAAGGTGGTGATTGATATTGCTTTGATATTGAATTGTATTGTATGATTGATGATAGGGATAGCGATCTGTTATTCAGAAACGAATATCGTTTCAACAGATATGAGAGATATTCAATCTCAATGTAAACACGAATTTTTAACTCTTTATGTTGATAATTAATTTTTGACATAGCTCTGATACCAGAAATTGTAGCGGAACTCACGAGCGAATAATACCTGCATAATTGTAAACGAATTGAATGATAATTGAACGAACAATATTTCGTAGGTCCATGGCTTTTGTGCTTTTGTTATTATATGTCGATCGATGAATTTGCAATTGTGAATGATACGTTTAAAGTTGATGATTGATAATAAAGGTGGTGATTGATATTGCATTGATATTGAATTGTATTGTATGATTGATGATAGGGATAGCGATCTGCTATTCAGAAACTGATGAGTGCCTATTTATTCATCATTTTATGCCCATATAATACATAAAAAATGCTTAAAACAGCCAAATATGCCAATTTATATTGCAGATATCCTTGGATTGTGTTTTTATGTATTTCAGATACAAAAGGATTGAAAACGGGGCAAAAACGGACAAGAACGAGCTTGGAATGGAAAGAACGTGAAAAGCCGAGGCCGGGGAAGAAATCATCAAAGGAAATCATATTCAAGCTCAAAAATGCCGAAACAAGCCCTTGGATCACTTTATTTTACAAAATCAGTCCTTGGATTAATTTTCCCTAATTGGGAGTTTTGGTCCCTCCAAGTTTGCTAATTATCATAATCCCTTTAAACACAACCCGATCCAACAAATAAACCAACCCAACCCCACCTTTTTAATTAAATAAGCCCAAGACAAAGAGACAGTCAACCCCCTTTTCCCGCTTTTCCCCATCCCCTGCTACAAGCTACCTCTACTCCAACCACCCTACTTCCCCCCCATGCTTAACATCAGTCACATGTGCCATTGCCAAGCTGGCAATCCAGGTACACATTTTGGCGCCAATATCCCATTTAAGGGCTGAGATGATCCAAGACCTAATCCAAGGGCTCAAAACGAATCTAGAAAAGTACAGAAGATAGAAGAAAACCCCAATTTTAGCCTATATATAGTTTTTATTGTATTCTAGTTAGAGGAGTTAGTTTTTTAGTTAGTTAATAGTTGAATTGATGTCATTTTTATTCCCTAGTTTAATTAAGCTCTTAAATTAGTCTGTAAACCTTTTATTTCTATTTCCCAGTTGTACTTAATCTTTGGTATTAATGAAACTGAATTTCCTTTTAAATTCGAATTTAAATTTCTTAGCCTCTCTTTAAACAATGGTTCAAATAGGTTAATGAGTTCTCATTTCTGTGTTTATAAGTTTATATAAACTCATTATAGCTTTTTGTAAGCTTATAATAGATTCAAACAATTTTAATTTCAAAAAGTCAAAAACAGTCAAACAAAAGTCAAAATGGTCAAAGAAGCTGGAGCATGGTGAATTGTGGATGGCCATGGGTTAGAGCTTCTTGGGAAGCATTAGAGTTGTTTAGAGAGTAATTTGGGTGTCAAGAATCTCGCCTTGGTTTTGAGCACAAGGCTTTTGTAAGTTCCATTTTTTACCATTTTAGCTTATTTCTTGCACTTTACTGTTCCAGTGCTTAGTTCTGGGCTTATTTGCTTTTTCTGTGCTTATTTGTTCTATTTGATGATAATTGATGGTAGTTTGATAGTTAGTTCTAGCTTAATCCTAATTTTCACTTAAAAAGCTTAAAAAACCAAAAATAGCCTAAATCGAGTATAGCTTATTTTAGTGCTTATTTTCTGTGAAATCTTGCTTTTTAGGACTTAATTGAACTTAGTACATGTGTGTCTTTCAAAGTTGTAGCTTAAAATAGGTCTTAAAAGCTTTAAGCTCAAAACAGCTTGTTTAAAGGGTGTTTGGTTTAAGGGTCAAAGTGGGTCAAAATGGGTATGTACTGTTCGCGTACCATTGGGTGAACTTTAGTCAGTCTTGATTTAGTGTATTTAAGTTGTTTGTAGGAATTTTTGAGCTAGTTTGAAAGTTTGATAGAATTTGAGTTGGTTAGCATTATCTTAGTATATGCACTGTTCTAATAAGCTTCATATTAGCTTAAGCCTTTTAAGCCCTTATTTGTGGTGTTTTTAGGATCCCTTTAGTGCATTTAGGTGATCTTCAAATGTTGGGTTGAGCACTTTAAGGGTCTGAGAAGAATTGGCCATATTCAGTAACAAGTCTGCTCAGAACATTAGTAATAGCAGCCTGCATCAGCCCACTTTTCTTAAATTCAGCCTATGTTTTTCATTTTTCATTTCTTCATTATAAGCCCTTTTAAGCTCAAACTTGGTACTGATAATCTTGGGTTGCTAGTGCACTTAGTCCACATTTTTCTGAATTTTTCCATTAGCTTTTTAATAGCTTTTTATCAGCTGCAAATTCTGATTTTTTTTTCATAATTTTTGTCCAGATCAGCTGATGTTTTTCATTTTTAATTTACAGAGAATATTGGGCTGCTTATCTAGTTGTCCCATATTTTTTTGATTTTTTTATCAGCTTTTCACTAGCTTTTTAGTAGCTTAAAATGCCCTATTTTTGCCCTGCACTCAGCAGACATCAGTAGGCCAATTGCTTATTTCATCAGTACTCATTTGCTTATTTTCATGGCTTATTCTAATTTCCTAGGTTCATTCAGCTTATTCTTAGTGTAGTTTAGCTTTTTCAAGTGCACCTATAGCTTTTGATAGCTTATTAGCTTAAATAGCCCTTGCCTTAGTTCATTTTCCTCATTTTTAAGTCAAGTAGCTTATTTGCTTATTCTGCCCTTTTGTCTCTGATTTTTCTTTTCTAATTTGCTTATTTTAGTTTAAAACTCAATATCTCATTATTCTCACCATTCAATCCACACAATCACAAACCGAATCACAAATTCCATTCATCCTTCATCGGGGATAACGACCCGGGTTACACATATTTCACTTGTGTTTCCTTGGAAATATTTATGCATTGATTTTCGCGAATCAAGTTTTGGCGCCGCTGCCGGGGAAGGCTTGAAGTGAGTTTTTTATTCCTGTTTTTTCGATTCGTGTTTTGAAGACCCTTCCCCGTGAAGTTATCGTTTTCTCTCGTAAATATTTTCTTATAAAAACCAAAAAAGATTTTCTTTTCAAATCTATTTTCCTTTTTCTTTTGTGTTCTTCAAATGTTTCTAAATTTTAAAAATCCAAAAATATTCTTCTTATTCCTCTTATTCGTTTAATTCTTTATCTCTCACCCTCTATCCGTTTAATTCTATTTTCTTCTTATCCCTCCTTAATGTTTAATTCTTATGTCGTCACTCGACTATCACTGTTTTCACTGTAAAAGTCCAGTAGGTGATGATCATCATTGTTACAAGTGTTTGTGTGAGCGATGTGGAGGTAATTGTAGCAATGGATTTTGTAATTGGTGTGAATTACCCATTAATACAAATCCAACTTCCTTCAATGATTCCCAAGGATCTTCCGACTACCCTCCACAATCCCAGCCATCTCCAATCAATCAGCGAAATTGCTTTAATTGTGGAGATCCGTTGGGAAATAATTCACTTTGTGAACGATGTTTTTGCAAAGAATGTGGGTTTACTCATGGACTTTGCATGTGTTGCACTTCTGAAATCTGAAATACACTTACTTATCCAAATTTTCAAAACGATTTCAACCACCCTCCTCAGATTTTATTTGGGCAAGAACCGTGCTATCAAAACTTCAATGATACATTGTTTCAAAATGTGCCAAATGATCTTTGTGCAAATTGTGGAGGTCCTCACCAAAGTTTTGATTGTCAAGCAAGTAATATGCTTGTCTATGAGTAGGGTTCGTGTAACAATCAAAATTTCGGTTATGACCAATATCCATATACGTCACTGAATCAATCACAACAATCATATTGCTGTGAGTGCTTTGGAGGTCTGCATTATAACTCCGATTGTCAAAAAAGGAACTCGCTTGTCTATGAGCATGGCCCTCCTTGTAACAATGATGACTATTCTTATCATGACCAACCTCCACAGTACCAAATGACTCAAACACAACCTCAGCCACTTCCTCAAGAACTTCTCCATGTTCTAGATTTACTAAAAGAAGTTAAGGATTTGGTTAATAAACTTCCCCAAGAAGATCGTCATGAAAAATCTATGGAAGAATTACTAGCCGAAGAACGAGTAGCACAAAGGCGTTCCATATTTCTCAAGGCTGCCATTCTCGATGACGATGATGAGGAAGACGACGAGGAGAGTGCTATTCCTTTGAACGATATCATTTCTCAACTCCCTCAGTCTATTGCAATCACATCCATCTTACCGACTATGGACTCCGAGGACTCTCTCATTATGGGGGATGAGCATCTTAGCACTATTCCTGAAAAGGAATCGGACGAATTCATAAAGTCTAGTGTTGAGAACCTTGTCCCAATCCCAAGTGAGTCTGAGGATATATCCGACAGTGAATGTGATTGGTATTTTTGTGATGATTATCCTCTTGACACTTCAGAGGATTCTTCCGGGATTTTCTCTAACCCTCTCTTCAATTCCAACGATGATTTTTCCTCTAGTGATGACGAATCACTTTCAGATGAGGACGTTCCAAATGAAAGTATCAAAGTTTATTCAAACTCTCTTTTTGAATTTGATGACGAGTACTTTTCCAGCAACGTAAATCCTCTTTTTGATGAAGTGTTAGAGAACGATGAGGTCAAGGACTCTATTATTTCTAAACTTGATGATATGACCTCAATTCTTAATCCCGAGATTCATAAGGACATTCTTTCTCCGACATATGTGACATTTCCCCTTGAGGATCGTCATTATATTGACTTCACATATGTCGTTCGAGTTTTTCTACCTTTCTTAACCTATACGGTGACTTGTCCTTTCCTTTACTCGTTCGGGAGTGAAGACACCATTTTTGACCTCGGAATCTCCATTTATCATTCTTTTGAGCCGGGTGTATCTCATCGGTGTGGAACTTTCATTAAAAATTCAATGATTATGCAAACATCTTGAATGAAAGTCCGATGAAGATTTTTCTCTTCCACTTGCTTCCCCATGGACCAATGAATTCGGGGTCGAGTCAAGTTAGTGACTCGGTTAACAAAAACATTAGCATTTCATGGGTAACAACCCATGTTTCTGACTTCTTTCTATTTTCTGACACTAAGTGTGGGGGAATTTCTCTACTGTGCTTTGTTTTTGTGTGTTGTTTGCTCTTATTTTCAGGTTTCCCTTAGATCGTGATGATTGATGCGCCTGTTTTCAATCCAGCCGCCCAATATCCGATCTTCTTGCTAACGATTATCTAGGGATATCTTTTAAACCCTTTTTTGTGAAAAAAAAAAGATTTCTTTCACACACTTGGCTATTAGTATTACCTTTTTACGTTCTAAGTGTCGGCATAATAGCCGGTACTTAGAATATTGGGGGCAATATTCAATTCTAAGTGTGAGGGGAAATTCTTGCGAATTTGATCGCATGTGTACCTTCTAGTGCCCTAGTACCCCCGTTTTTGACCAAAATTTTAAATTTTGCTCGTTTTTAAATAAGAAATTTCATGAAAAAGAAGTGCTTTGCACATAAAAAAAAAGTGTTTAGTCTTGATTAGGTTAGAACAAGGGGAATCCCGACTCTGCCAGAGTGTTGATCTGGCTGCTTCCTTAACGATTAGACTAAGGTTTTACGATTTGTGCAAATGAAAATGCTAAGCGTAGAGTAGTTGGTTCTCTTTAGAGCTTATATAAGTAATATATGGCTTTTCCTCCCAGAAGCTCTTAATCTGACTAAAATATGTGCTGTTTTCAAACGTTTGAACGTTAAAATCTTTTTGTTATACAAAACAAATTTTTATACAATGTTGATATAGAGTCCGAGTTCAACTTTTTATTTAAATTTTGGAGAAAGCAAGCTAAATACTTATATATATATATATATATATATATATATATATATATATATATATATATATATATATATTATATATATATATATATATATATATATATATATATATATATATATATATATATATAAATGAAAATGAAAAAAAAGGGAAAAATGGAATTATATTGCAAAATGCAATAAGTTATGATGTTGCAAAAATAAAGATGTATATGTTGTTTATATGAATAAATTTAGGAAACTTGCTTTTTCTTAAATTTAAATCGGAAGTTGAACTAGGATTCGTCAATTTTGTCATAAAGGTTAAACGGTAATTTGGTAGATTGTTGATTTCAAAGACCCCGAAAGCTCCGGTATTATTCTCTGTGGGGTGTCAAAAGCCTGGTCACCTAAAACCAACTGGTTTGGGATGTGCCGAGAAGAAAGCCGTTACATGAAGTGATCTCACCTTTGAGTCTCTAATCTCTAAATGGCCGTTTGTTGTTATCTATTTAAGTAATTAATACTAGCTTAGTGGGAATATCTTAAATCTTTGAAATCGAAATTCCGCTGATTCCAGTACTATTCTCTGTGGGGTGTCAAAAGCCTGGTCACCTAAAACCAACTGGTTTGGGATGTGCCGAGAAGAAAGCCGCTACATGGAAAAGGCCCCTTTCGATCCTTAGATTTTCGAGGTTCCCGGTAAATTAGTATTTGACTTAAACAAATAACAACCATAATAAATGTCGATTTTTGCGGTCAAAATTTTGAAAATGAGCACACTCACCAAACTTAAATAAATTGTGGGAGTGAAAAGTTAAGTTTCGTCTTACATAGATTACTAGTATAAGTAGTGTTATCATTTTACAAAAACGTTTGCACATTGAGTTTAAGCTTAGTTGAGAGTATAAAAAAGAGGATGACGATTACAATTCCCTGGAGACACCCATTTTGTGTGAATCCCGTTCCATGATGCCATTTTTGAAAATCAAGCATGTTATCTATTTTTGTTTTAGTTTAAATTTCTTGCATTGAATAAAAAGTCAAAACGGGGTATGCTTGGTATTCTTTTGATTCTTTCATTACTTTATATGATCGGATTGCTAGGGACTAGCAATTGATAGTGTGGGGGGATGATGAGTGCCTATTTACTCATCATTTTATGCCCATATAATACATAAAAAAATGCTTAAAACAGCCAAATATGCCAATTTATATTGCAGATATCCTTGGATTGTGTTTTTATGTATTTCAGGTAGAAAAGGATTGAAAATGGGGCAAAAACGGATAAGAACGAGCTTGGAATGGAAAGAACGTCAAAAGCTGAGGCCGAGGAAGAAATCATATTCAAGCTCAAAAATGCCGAAACAAGCCCTTGGATCACTTTATTTTACAAAATCAGTCCTTGGATTAATTTTCCCTAATTGGCACTTTTGGTCCCTCCAAGTTTGCTAATTATCATAATCCCTTTAAACACAACCCGATCCAACAAATAAACCAACCCAACCCCACCTTTTTAATTAAATAAACCCAGGACAAAGAGACAGTCAACCCCCTTTTCCCGCTTTTCCCCATCCCCTGCTACAAGCCACCTCTATTCCAGCCACCCTACTTCCCCTCCCCCCCCCATGCTTAACATCAGTCGCATGTGCCATTGCCAAGCTGGCGATCCAGGTACACATTTTGGCGCCAATATCCCATTTAAGGGCTGAGATGATCCAAGACCTAATCCAAGGGCTCAAAATGAATCTAGAAAAGTACAGAAGATAGAAGAAAACCCCGATTTTAGCCTATATATAGTTTTCATTGTAAGCTCTTAAATTAGTCTGTAAACCTTTTATTTCTATTTCCCAGTTGTACTTAATCTTTGGTATTAATGAAACTCAATTTCATTTTAAATTCGAATTTAAATTTCTTAGCCTCTCTTTAAACAATGGTTCAAATAGGTAAATGAGTTCTCATTTATGTGTTTATAAGTTTATATAAGCTCATTATAGCTTTTTGTAAGCTTATAATAGATTCAAACCATTTTAATTTCAAAAAGTCAAAAACAGTCAAACAAAAGTCAAAATGGTCAAAGAAGCTGGAGCATGGTGAATTGTGGATGGCCATGGGTTAGAGCTTCTTGGTAAGCATTTGGGTTGTTTAGAGAGTAATTTGGGTGTCAAGAATCTCGCCTTGGTTTTGAGCACAAGGCTTTTGTAAGTTCCATTTTTTACCATTTTAGCTTATTTCTTGCACTTTACTGTTCCAGTGTTTAGTTCTGGGCTTATTTGCTTTTTCTGTGCTTATTTGTTCTATTTGATGATAATTGATGGTAGTTTGATAGTTAGTTCTAGCTTAATCCTAATTTTCACTTAAAAAGCTTAAAAAACCAAAAATAGCCTAAATCTAGTATAGCTTATTTTAGTGCTTATTTTCTGTGAAATCTTGCTTTTTAGGACTTAGTTGAACTTAGTACATGTGTGTCTTTCAAAGTTGTAGCTTAAAATAGGTCTTAAAAGCTTTAAGCTCAAAACAGCTTGTTTAAAGGGTGTTTGGTTTAAGGGTCAAAGTGGGTCAAAATGGGTATGTACTGTTCACGTGCCATTGGGTGAACTTTAGTCAGTCTTGATTTAGTGTATTTAAGTTGTTTGTAGGAATTTTTGAGCTAGTTTGAAAGTTTGATAGAATTTGAGTTGGTTAGCTTTATCTTAGCATATGCACTGTTCTAATAAGCTTCATATTAGCTTAAGCCTTTTAAGCCCTTACTTGTGGTGTTTTTAGGATCCCTTTAGTGCATTTAGTTGATCTTCAAATGTTGGGTTGAGCACTTTAAGGGTCTGAGAAGAATTGGCCATATTTAGCTGTGTTATCAGTCTCGGCGATATCTCGTCGAGATATCGGATCTCGCTGCTAGAAAAAATATCGGATCAAAATATCGGCCCAAAATCTCGGATCCGATAATATCGGCGAGATATCGCGATATTTTCCCGATATTTTGAAATCGGTGATATTTTTGATATTTTGGCGATATTTTGAAAACTATTATTTTAGACGTTTTATTCAGCCAATTAATACATATAGTGCCCATTTAAAAATCAATACAAGTAAAACCTATAAATAGGATGACTAATATTAACAGATACAGATCATATAGTACACTTTCATCTTAATTCTTATGTAGTGTTCTGTATTCAACCAATAATGTCAACCGTGGATTGCAACTTATTCGTTTGTTTTTGTTATGTTTTTTGTTGCTTTTGTGATTTTATGTTATGCTATGAACTACTTTTATGCTGATTTATATATATCTAATCACTTTTATGCTATGTTTTTGTTTAATATTATATAAATTATATTAGTATACATTATCATTAGTATATGCAATTATTCTATATACACATATATTATATATTATTATATTATATATAATATATATATATATATATATATTAGATATATATATATTATTATATATCCATATCTAAAACCGATATCACCGATATCTCACGCAAAACGATTTTCAATATCGGCCTTGAACGATACGAGATTTTGACGAGATACTACTAGTATTCAGTAACAAGTTCGCTCAGAACATTAGTAATAGCAGCCTTGCATCAGCCCACTTTTCTTAAATTCAGCCTATGTTTTCATTTTTCATTCTTCATTATACGCCTTTTAAGCTCAAACTTGGTGCTGATAATCTTGGTTGCTAGTGCACTTAGTCCACATTTTTTGAATTTTTCCATTAGCTTTTTAACAGCTTTTTATCAGCTGCAATTTCTGCATTTTTTTTTTCATAATGTTTGTCCAGATCAGCTGATGTTTTCATTTTAATTTGTTCAATATAAGTTAGAATAAGCTAAATTTGGCACAGAGAATATTGGGGTACTTATCTAGTTGTCCAGATTTTGTGATTTTTTATCAGCTTTTACTAGCTTTAGTAGCTAAATTGCCCTATTTTGCCTGCACTCAGCAGACATCAGTAGGCCAATTGCTTATTTCATCAGTACTCATTTGCTTATTTTCATGGCTTATTCTAATTTCATAGGTTCATTCAGCTTATTATTAGTGTAGTTTAGCTTTTTCAAGTGCACCTATAGCTTTTGATAGCTTATTAGCTTAAATAGCCCTTGCCTTAGTTCATTTTCCTCATTTTTAAGTCAAGTAGCTTATTTGCTTATTCTGCCCTTTTGTCTTTGATTTTTCTTTTCTAATTTGCTTATTTTAGTTTAAAACTCAATATCTCATTATTCTCACCATTCAATCCACACAATCACAAACCAAATCACAAATTTCATTCATCCTTCATCGGGGATAACGACCTGGGTTACACATACTTCACTTGTGTTTCCTTGGAAATATTTATGCATTGATTTTCGCGAATCAGAAACGAATATCATTTCAACAGATATGAGAGATATTCAATCTCAATGTAAATAGGAGTGTTTAACTCTAAATTCGCACTTTCATTACTGAGGCAATGCCCCTATTTATACAGAGATAGAGTAGGTGGAATAGTTCACACCTTACATTATTGTACACTAATAATTTACACCTACCGCACTACTGGATGGCCGACATTGTCTTACATTATTACTAAAAGACAAACCTACATCAAAGCAATATCTATCCAAAGTACCAAGACACGTATGCGAATACTGTTCAGAGACACAGATGCAAGAATGAAGACAAAAGATGAAGAATTATTACAAACGCGTGATAAAAGTGATGCACCAGCTGTTACAGCATTATTTCTACTTTTTTAACTTTTTCTTTAGTGTGTTGTGATGTAGGTTTGTCTTTTAGTAATAATGTAAAAAGAATAATGTAAGGCCTGTCGGCCATCTAGTAGTGCGGTAGGTGTGAATTATTAGTGTACAATAATATAAGGTATGGACTATTCCATCTACTCTATCTCTGTATAAATAGGGGCATTGCCTCAGTAATGAAAGTGTGCGAATTTAGAGTTAAACATTCATGTTTACATTGAGATTGAATATCTCTCATATCTGTTGAAACGATATTCGTGTTTGAATAGCAGATCGCTATCCCTATCATTAATCATATAATACAATTCAATATCAAAGCAATATCAATCACTACCTTTATTATCAATCATCAACTTTAAACATATCATTCACAATTGCAAATTCATCGATCGACATATAATAACAAAAGCACAAAAGCTATGGACCTACAGAACATTGTTCGTTCAATTATCATTCAATTCGTTTACAATTATGCAGGTATTATTCGCTCGTGAGTTCCGCTACAATTTCTAGTGTCTTTTAGTAATAATGTAAAAAGAATAACGTAAGGCTTGTCGGCCATCCGGTAGTGCGGTAGGTGTAAATTATTAGTGTATAATAATGTAAGGTGTGAACTATTCCACCTACTCTATCTCTGTATAAATAGGGGCATTGCCTCAGTAATGGAAGTGTGCGAATTTAGAGTTAAACATTCGTCTTTACATTGATATTGAATATCTCTCATATCTGTTGAAACGATATTCGTTTCTGAATAGCAGATCGCTATCCCTATCATCAATCATACAATACAATTAAATATCAAAGCAATATCAATCACCACCTTTATTATCAATCAACTTTAAACGTATCATTCACAATTGTAAATTCATCGATCGACATATAATAACAAAAGCACAAAAGCCATGGACCTATGGAATATTGTTCGTTCAATTATCATTCAATTCATTTACAATTATGCAGGTATTATTCGCTCGTGAGTTCTGCTACAATTTCTGGTATCAGAGCTATGTCAACAATTAATTATCAAGATAAAGAACCACGATAACGAAGAAAGAGCGATGTCGACGATCAAGAAAATAAAAGAATTACAAGCAATCATCAAGATAAAAAGCAATGACGAGAATTAAAGTTACATCAGTCATCAAGAAGATTAATTTGCTAGGACACAAATAAAATAATAGTATGACTAAGGACGCAGGTATAATTAAAATTTTTAACTTATTAAAAGTCATTAAACATGTCGGATTTACCAACAGTTAATAAAGAAGATATTTCTATTATTCATGAGAATGAAGATGAATCAGGATTTATGTTAGATACTATTATTAATAGAATAGCTATTAGAAGATCAAATTTTACACTATCAGAAAAACATAATTTTGATTATACAAGGTTACTTAGAGAATTATTTTCACGAAAAAATATAATATATTTTGTAAAAATTATTGGAGAAGAACCGATTCCTATTGAACAAACAAAGGGCAATATTATTATTACTATAATTAATAAACAACAAATAAACAATCGAATAAAACAAATGAATGAAAAAGATAGAAGCAAAATAGCATATATTCATATATCAACCATGCAGGTAATATTAAAAAGTACGTTTATGGGTTATAACACACCTATTGAATTAGAATTAAGAGATGATAGAATTATCAATAAAGAAGAAAGTATTATTGCTAGAGGTAAAGGAAACTTAGCCGAAGGAAAAATAAAATTTGATGTTAACATACAAATGAAATTAAGTTTAAAAGATAAAGATATAAATAAAAGTGTTAATACAAATAAGCCGTAAAAACGTTTATTTATATTTTATGATCTTTCAATGTTTTGTCGATAACAAACGTAAAATCATTTTAACAAAACAAATAAAATACGTAAAGTTTTGAGTCAATAGTTTACTAACTCATTTCACTAAACAAATAAATCATCAAACATGTTTAGTTAATTAGTTTGCCAAAACCATTTTTATGAAACACTTACAAGTAATATGTTACTTTTATTTTTCATAAAATACAGACTTTGAAAACAACTAGTTAAATACAATGTACTAGTTAATAGAGTTGGACTATCCAAACCCAAAACCCATGTCCAAGACCCATAACCCATAACCCATAACCCATAACCCATGTGCTTGACATCATGCATGACATCACAAATGAGTAATATCCATAACTTATGACCCAAAGTCCATAACCTATGACCCAAGGTCCATAACCCATGACCCAAGATGTCTTTGACATCATGCATGACATCACTTGACCCATGGACCTTGACTCATAACCCAAAACCAGAATTGCAACCCAAAGTCCGGACTGGTACTACCAGATACCCGGTTCCATCGGTTTGCACTGGCCGGATCCCTATAGGAAGGGATCCGTCGGAACCAGGTGAACAGTGGCTTTTATTGCCTATAAATAGTGAGCCATTTCCTCTTTCTTTCTTGCACCTTCTCACATATTTCTCTCTCTATGTTTCTCTCTTACTAACCTCAGATCCTAGATCTTTCTTATAGTCTATTGTGTGGTGATTCTATAGGTTCCTTCTAAAGGCAAATCTCTACGTTTAGAGTCGAAGTCGTGCAATCTCCAAGCCATGGAATGCTAGACTTCATCATCATCTCAAGATCACATAAGTGACTCTTGTAGGTGATCCATCTCAAGTAGATTCAAGACACGATGTGTACTTTGGTGTAGTTGAAGCTTGGATTGCCAAGTCAAGTCGTGAAGGTCTTTATTATTGAAGAGTGGTTCTTTATGTTGTGTAGATCAAGATTGTGAAGATGAGTTTTGGTGGCTCATGAAGATCTTGGTGTAGATTTTCGAATTCGAGGTTTGATACCTCAAGGTTGTCTTGGTGCAAGACATGGTTGTCGAGGTTTGGTGCCTCAAGTCTTGTTTTATACATTGGTGTTGTCGGTGGTGATCACCCGTATGTTGTGTCTTGTAGATTGGTGATATTGGAGAGTGGATCTCCAAGTTGTTTTGTGTAGTGGTTCCTCCTTTGTAATTGAACCCGGTATCTAGCCTTGTACCGGATAAAGTGTAGGGGACGTTGTGATAGGTTTGGCTCTACCTCGTGGAAGAGCTCGGTATTTAGCTTTGTATCGGATAAAGTATAAGCGACGTTGTGAAGGCTTCTTCGCCAGTGAAAGGAGTTTGTCTTTTGTAGTGTTTACGGAACTCTTGAGTTGGGTACTCGAGGAGTGGAGTAGGGCAGGGAAAAAGAGTCCCTGTAGCCGAACCACTATAAACACTCGTGTTATGGTTGTGTCTTTCTATCTCTAACTTTTTAGTTATTTTCCTTTTATAACTATCAATATCCAACACGTAAACTAGATTGACATAAGTCGATCTATAAGTTTTAATAAGTGATTTTAATTGGTAAAACTATTCAACCCCCCCCCCCCCCTTCTAGTTTTCTACAATTGGCATCAGAGCTTCGTTACCAAGTTTCTAAAAGTATATTGTACTTTAAAAGCTTGAAACGATCCATGTATGTTTGAAAACTACAAAGAAGGATAAATCTTTTGCAAAAATTGACATATAACTCATTTTTACAAAAGTGATAAAACTTTCTATGTTTGGATATTGATAAGTTTATTATTATCTATTATATTCTAACAAATCTTCTTTAAGAAATCTTCAGTTTAGGAATCTTCGAAAACTTCATCCTACTAAAGGATAAATGAAGTTAACACCAAGAAGAACCTTAAAGAGCCGTCAACCTGCCTTACCAATAAGCTTGCAGGACCTTTAAAAGCTCATAAAGTAGTTAGCATCTATGGTTTCAAAAACCATATAAGAAAATGTAGCAAAGTTATGTTTTCTTATTTATAATTAATGTTTTAAAATGTGCTAATTGCGTATGGTTAAAAGATTGATCTATATGTTTATTTATTTCTAAAAGATGTGTTAACATGTACATGATCTCTTTTCTAAACATTTTAGTTGGTCATAAGTATCAGATTTACATGAATTTTGTGTCAAATCAAATCACAAGTTCAAAAGCCTCTTTTCACTAATTTCCATATTCGTCAAACCAAGGAATAGTATTCCATCAAACTTTTCTCTCTTAAACAAAACTCATTCATTGTTTAATGAAAAGTTTAAGTCGACACAAGAAAATGTTTTTCACGTCTTAATCATCATATTCATCTATCCCTTTCTCAAACTTCTTCATAACGATTAATCCACTTCCATGTTTCTCTAATCATCCATTTTCTTTTATTTCCCTGTGCATTAAAGAAAATGGAATACATGTATTCTCTCATCTAAATTTCTCAAACCCTCAGTCTAGTTACTTAGGATCAAAATCCAGATATTCTTAAGTAATCTTAAACATATTAGTAACAACCAAATGATCAAAACCTTTTATATCAGCAGGCTTCCCCGGATCCCTTCGTTATAACGAGCCGGATCCATTTTAGAATGGATCCGAAAGAAACGGCATTACAGACATTAGCTTAACACCTCATCTCATTTTCCTTCTCTTACCAAATGACCAAAAACGAATATCTCTTCATTTTAGGTTCTCACCTTCCTCAATCTCAGACTTCCAACCACCTTCGTAAATAACTACATCTCCCCGAAACCTCTCTCTTTCGAGAAAGGTTAATTAAAACATTCCTACCAACTTAAGTATGTAAACTTAAATTGTCTCTCATCTCATACGAATGATCTTTGAAATAATAGATTAGCATTGTTAATACAAGTAAAAACATAATACTTAAGTAATCAATCAACTTTTGTTAATCTTCTTAGAAACCTCATGAAGCACCTTCAACCAAAACAAGTCTTTATCCTAATACATAAAATATTCTTTTGATCCACTTGTATTGGTCTCAATATGTATCACGAGTATGTTGTACTATCCCATCTTCTTCTCCATGATTACATTCCAAGCTTCATAGTAGGATTGAAAACTTTATTATTTCATCCGAGATACTCAAGTAAATTATTTTGCAACGCAAATATAATTGGTCATATCCGAAAATCCAAACTCAAGCTTTCCAACAACATATGTTGAAATTGCTCATCCAACCATATTTATTCTCTATATGTGTTCTCCATATTTGCTCTCCATACTTGTTCTCCGTATTTGTTCTCTATACTTGTTCACCATATTAGTCAATCAAAATCACTCGCTTCATCAAGCGATTATCTCGCATTGAAAGAGAAGAGCTACATAACTTCAAGGATAAAGTTCATTGTATGCTAATCACCATCCGTAATGACTATACTTAGTTCATTGCTTCTGAAACAACCCTCTAAACTATTTACTTTCTTGTCTTCTTTATGTTGGATGTCCACCAATTATGGGGGAGGGAAATTCATTCATATAATTATCTTTTAAGAACGCATATACATGTGTCTCTTACTCTTCTAAACACATAGGTAAATATTTCTTAGCCTAAACCAACTCACAAAACCGCACTTGCTTCAAGCCTTTCTAAATCCAACACTTACTCTTCATCAAAAGAAGAACACATCATGAGTTTGACAACTCCTTCACCTCCTACCTCACTAAATGCTCTCTTCAATAATCTTGAAAATTTACCACCTCTACCATCCATCATCTCATTAGAACACCTAGCCAAACAACCTCCACCAATTTCCGACATCATGGATGTTGATCACTTTCTACCAAACTTTCCACCAAACCTTCCGCAACCAACCTGGATGGATGAATCTCTACCACCTCTTCCTAACCATATCTTTTGCGAACATTGCCAAAGCTCTAGGGATCTAACCATAGAAATTAAGGGACAAAACGCGATTCATTCTAAACCACCTTAGAAGAACTACTTAGGACTCCAAAAAACAACTCCTCCTTGTGGATCTTAATGAAATCCAAGATTCTCCTAAACTAGGACCTCAGAACTCTAGAACACCATCATATGTTCTCTTCTTACTCGACACATACCTTACACACCACTGTTAGTACAAACAATTCACTAATTTAGATCATCAACATGTGCTAATATGCAAATTTGTTTTGAGCCTTTAAATGATGTTAGTTAAATTTTGCTTACCCTATGTGTCCTTACCTCATTTGATCGCCCAATTGTGTGATTTACTTGCTCTCCTTGCTATACTTGACTTGTATCTATGTATGTTCGTTGTTAGAAACAATAGGTGTGAAATTCGATAAGTGAGCAATCTTCTATGAGCCCACTGTGAAGAAACTAGTCTCAGAAGCCGGATCCCTTAGGTATAACTGGCCGGATCCCTTTTAGAAAGGATCCGGAGGATCCGGGCATACAGAGTGAAATTTAGACCACCTCTTATCACCCTAAACCTTTCTAAACCTTAGTACACTAGTTATCCTTCTTCTTATACTCACATTTGAGTTGATCTTGTTATTAGTAGCTCTTTTGATCTCTTAGGATTAACTTAAGTTTCTTCCGAGATGCTTTTGATTTATCATTTCCAAAATAACCACCATTTCTCAGTTTCGTTTCTTAAAACACCTCTCTCTGATCATTATACACTTACCTACTTTTTAAACAAATTTTAACAAATTTATTTCTACCATCTCTACCTCAATATGTTCTAAAAACCAATCTTTTAATTCTTATGATTTTTAAAGAATTTTAAATTTTTTCATATCACCTTTCCCTGAATCCTACAGACATTTAACACTTAGTGATATGATTATCTTAACCCATATTCACTTAATGGCCTACATTAGACTTCTTTCTCACTTATAAAGACCATTAATGGCAACCCCTCATCATTAGTCTTAAAACACTCTGAATTTCCTTCACTAAGACACTCTTATACACTCATTACACCAGGAAACATAGGGTTGCAATAGCTAGATCATTATCATTTCTCACCTTTATCTGATTTGTTAGCCGGATCCCTCAGCTAAAGCTAGCCGGATCAATGTTGTGAAGGATCCGCTAGATCCGGGCAAACAGACACATGTTTGATAACTTATAGCCTTCCAAAACTCAACTTTATCCATTCCAACACACAACATTTCTTATATAATCTTTCTAGAAGATTGTATTCCAGTAGTTGACCTTAGTGCATGCAAATGATTGCAATTTGAAGGATTTTAGTGGTTTAGGCTTAAATCTCCTTACTTGATTCTTTCATATATAAACCACTTGTGTTTGTACTTCTAATCCACACCTCAAAAACACCTCCTTCTTCAGTAGTAAATCTTCTTTTCTTAACTTCTCTTTCACCATGACTAAAGCACCAAGTGCTCGATCTTCTACTAGAAACCCTCATAGAAAAACCGCACGCATTGTGCATCAACCGAAACCTCACCTATCAAAACACCTTCTATTAGGAAACCTCTCTCTAAATACATCCAACCTCCTACTGAATCAACTCCACCACAATTCCTTTCTACTAAACCACCACAACATGCTTCCATTGAACCTACACTTGCTAATATCAAACCATCACCATCACTTGCTTCTATTAAGCCAACACCTCAAGCCTCACCTCTTGAACCCCAACTCCTTTCTCTTACTACACCTAATTCATCACCTCATCTATACTTAAACCCCTTGGAGGAATTACCTCTTAGACCTTCTAATTCACCACCACAACCTAGTCATGATGAAACATGCTATCATTGCCATCAAACTCAAACCTTAGTTCATGAACTACGTGATGAAGTACGTTTCATGTTCTACCACCTTTCTGAACATCTTGATGATGTCACCAAACCAATCCTTCCTTAAAACCTTGAAGTGCAAGCACAAGTGGTCTTCTTCCTCTAGTCTTAGGCCTAGACTTTGTCATTAGGATTTTTCATTTTTTATGTTAGATCATTTCCTTAGTTTTAGGGAATTGACCTTTGCATGTATCATTTCTCTTGTTTTATTAAATAAATCTACATGATTATGTGCTTCTGGTTTATGTAAGCATGATTGGTGTGATTATTACTTGTCTTCATACCTTTTTCTATTCTTTACTGCTGCTAACAAGTTACAGGTAAGCCGGATCCCTCACTTTGTACTAAACGGATCCCTTTTTCAAAGGAACCGGCGGATCCGGGCACTCAGAATACTAACTAAAATTTTATGCAGCTCCATTTTCAGCAAAAGGACACAATCTACTTGTTTTCTAACCTTTGTTTCGTAGATTTTCAAAAATACACATGGAGTACTTGACACCCTCATTAAGGGGGACCTTTCGACCAAGCAATAACATTGCAAAAACTTGTAATGATCACATCTTAATCTTCCTAATTACTTGACGCCCTCAATAAGGGGGAGCAACCGTCAAGGGGGAGTAACTAAGCATTTCTCACTCTCTTTACTCTATTTTACACCTCTCTTTCATCTATTTTTCTATAAAAATTGCATTCGGGTTAGTTTCTTTTCGACGCTCTTTTTGTTTCGACAAAAAGGGGGAGAAGAGAGTAAAAAACTCAAATTCAAAAAGTTATGAATTCTGTTTGTGAAAAACTAGAAGGGGTTGAATAGTTTTACCGTTTTAAAATTCTTTTGCTTTGAATACTTAATGTGATTTCAAGATATGCAAACAATAAGCAATATATATAACAAGTAAGTAGAGAAAGAAACAATCAAACCACAACATGGATGTTTATAGTGGTTCGGTCTACAAGGACTCTCTTCCTTGCCTTACTCCACTCCTTGAGCCTCTAACTCGAGAGTTTTTCTTCACTAAGAAACAAGCTCCCTTCTCGGCGGAGAAAACCTTTACACACGTCGCTTACACTTTTTTCGGTACAAATCTAAATACCGAGTTCTTTTATAAGGGCACAACCACTCCCGATACTCTACGTATTTTAAGGACTAAAATACTAACCGATCATTACTGAGGTATATGAATGTTTGATACAACAATAAAGTGTGAAAAACAACAAATTCACACTATAACTAATCTAACAAGTCTGCAATGCTTAGTTGAAGCTTGTAATGCTTTGATCTCTTTGCTACAAAAGAAAGATCACTAAGAATGAAATATGTAATATGAATAGGTTAGTAATGAATGAAAGAATGTATAATGGTGTTTATGCTTATGAGTGATAAGAAAATATGAAGATGTGGCTTGCAATTTATAGGCAGAAGCAAATCCAAACCACGGATTAGGCGGATCCAATTTTAGGGATCCGTCCGTTATGTGATTTGGATCCGCCGATCCCTAACAGCAAATCTCCAAGATCTTTCCCAAATCTATCCAAGATATTACCATATCCAATTCTTTGTGTGAAGATCTAACCATGATATTCTTAAGATCTTCAAGATATCATAAAGATATCAATATGATATATGCAATAATGTCATGTACATATTCCATTTTAAGAATTAAAATGTAAACTATGTAAATGTATATATGAATGTAATATGTATATCCTAGTGATCATGAATGTAGCATGTAGATGATGTTATGAGTTTTAAAAGCTTATAACTATAAATGTAAAAGACTTAACTTTTATTTATGCTTTGCTAAAGATAAAATTTATAATTGTCATGAACAAAATATAGCAAAGATCGTAAAATATAAATAACGTTTTTTAGACGATATTTGTATTAACAATCTCCCCCTTTTTGTTGATGACGAAACATAAAGTTTAACTTTAAGCAATGAAATAAATAAAGTGAAAGTCTTTTAAAATTATAGATTAAACTAGTTTTATGCAAATTTAAAATCAATTTTACCATTTTAAATTGAATGAAATGTATGATGTATGAGTTTAATATAATCTCCCCCTTTTTGTCAAAACAAAAAGAAGAAATGCATAGCGGAATGTAGTGAATGACCCTTGGTGGTTACTCCCCCTAATTGGAGTGCCAAGTATGATGAGACATGGATTTTGAGTGCTTATTAGCTCCCCCTTGGACAATACTCCCCCTAATTTGAGTGCCAAGTTTATGATGCTTTAATGAAGAAATCTACAAAAATAAAGGTTAGTGCTTGATAAGCTCCCCCTTGATCAATACTCCCATTGTTAGGGTGCCAAAGTATATGATTCAATGATGAATGATGCTACAAAAATAGAGGTTAGTGCATGATTTTCTCCCCCTTGATCAATACTCCTCGTTGGTAGGGTACCAACATATATGATGCAAGGATGAAGAATGCTACAAAACAAAGGTTAGTTGTAAATGGTTCAAGCCAACCAAGTAATATGATGCATGATTAATGAGAGCTACAACACAAAGGTTCAACCAAGAATAATAGTTCAACCCATTCAACCAAGTATGATAGTTCAAACCAAGCACAATAGTTCAAACCAACCATATATAATGCACAATAAGTGATCACACACAAGCATTAACAAAACATCCTTCATTTGAAAATTATTTGTGACAAAAGTCACAAATTAAGATATTACAAAGGAAAAAAAAAAAAAAAAAAAAAAGAAAAAAAAAAAAAAAAAGGAAACTAACTTAGAAGAAAAATAAAAGTCCTAAAAATCCTATAAAAGAAAAAAATAATCCTAAGATGAAGAAACTCCTAGCATCTATTGTGGTGGGTGTGAAAGAGCATTGAGGCGCTCTAGGATATGGTTCAAGATGAACCTCATTTCATTTTGTAACTCATGAACCAAAATGTTGGTTCTTTGAGTGAGGTGGGCGGTCCGTTCACATATTGGACAACCATGTCTAGGGAGTTTGGTGGAAGGTTTGGTTCATTAGTTGGTGGTGGTGGTGGTGGAGGTGGTGGAGTTTAAGTTGATTGTTCGTTTGGGTTTGGTGGAGACATGATGGAGGCAAGCAATGTGGATTGTAAATCCATTGCTTCATTTAGGTGGGAATCCACCATGTTTGAAAAGGCGTAGAGGCGATCAAGTTCCTCATTAATTTCGCCTTGAGTTTGTGGTTGATTAATCCACATTGAATCATCAATGGCTTGAAGGGTGGAAGTTGGTGAAAAAGGTTGAGGTGGAGGTTGTTGAGGTGGAGCTTGATCACGTTAAAGAGGACCCTGAATGTCCCTATAGATAGGGTGGAATAGGAGTGGTTCTTGTTGGGAAGGTTCTACCTCAAAAGGCATTGGTGGTGGATTGGTGGATCTAGGTGGAAGGTCTTCCAAGGTTTCTAGATAGGGATGTGGTGAGGTTGGTGGAGTTGCAAACAACTCAATGGGTTGGAGTTTGGGTTGTTGACATAAGTAATGCCTAAAAACATTATTCATACTTATTCATATCTCTATGTTTTGATAATCACAAAATGTAAACTCATTAAACATAAACTTATCAAATAAACAAGTATTTAGTTGTAAATATTCATTTCCACAACTTAATCACTTAAGGTATGAATAAACAAGTGCTTAATGCATTATATGATCAAAGAAACATTTTCTTAATCACTAGATTTTTTATAAAATGTCAAAAACATTTTATATCTTTTAGAAAAACATTTTTGGTAATAAATAAAAAGGTTTAATTCATTATAAATTTATGAATTCAAATTTTCAACCAAAATTAGTAAAAATGTTTCAGAAAAACCTTCCCCATAAAAAGACAAAACTGGGCAACGGTTGGCTTGGGTGGCCCCCTTAATTTTGCTAGGCGGCCCCCTTAAAATTAAGGGGACCGCCCCCCTATTTAAGGGGGCCGGCACGCTCCAGCAGCCTTCCAGCTGTCCAGTTTTCTGCCTATAAATACCAGCCTTCCCCTGGATTTTTTCTCACCTCTTGCACCCCAAACTTTCTGTTCTAATTCTCTTCTTATATCTTCCAAAATCCTTTGATTATATAATCTTAAGCTTTTGTTTCAAAGTGATTCAAGCTTCAATCATTCAAGTGCAAACAGAAGAATACTTCTATCAATCAAGACTAGAAGTATTACAACTTAGTATCATCTTGCTACTTAAGTTGTTTGTTTTGTATACCTTGTATATCATTCATTCATTTGTGTATAAGGTGTGGGTGAACATAAGTGACTAGATATGTATAGTGTGTAAGTAGTGAAGAAGGTGTATAAGTTGTTGTGGTGTAAAGAAGTCATGTAGAAGTTGTGAAGTCATGGTGTAGAAGTCGTGAAGCCATAGCTTAGAAGTTGTGAAGTTGTCATGTTGAAGTCATGAAGCCGTAGCTTAGAAGTTGTGAAGTCGTCATGTTGAAGTCATGAAGCCATAGCTTAGAAGTTGTGAAGTCGTCATGTTGAAGTCATGAAGCCGTAGCTTAGAAGTTGTGAAGTTGTCATGTTGAAGTCATGAAGCCGTAGCTTAGAAGGTGTGAAGTCGTGGTCGTGAAGCCGTAGCTTAGAAGTTGTGAAGTCGTCGTGTATAAGTCGTGAAGCCGTTGTGTAGAAGTCGTGAAGCCGTTGTGTTGAAGTCGTGAAGTCGTCGTGAATAAGTTGTGTACAAGTTGTGTTGTGAAGTTGTGAGATTGGTTCTAGCTACGATTAGAACTCGACATTTAGCTTTGTGTCGTTAAACCCGTGTAAGCCAAAGTCGTGTAAGGTTTTCTCCGCCATAAGGGAGCTTATTGAAGTTGTGAAGAAAACTCTCGAGCTAGGTGCTTGGGGAGTGGAGTAGGGCAAGGAAGGTGTCCTTGTAGCCGAACCACTATAAATCTCTCGTGTCTCGGTTAGATCTTTCCATCCCTTATTTATTTCTTTACTTACATCGTCATTACTTTCATACACATAGGCTTATATAATTGTTAGTATTACTTAGAGGTCGACTTCACATAAAGATCAAATTTGAAACTCCATTCAAGAAACCAAAACTTTTATAATCAATTTAAAAGAATACATATATAACTAATAATAAGGTTCAAGTTTTATTTTTCATACAAACTTGAATCTAAGTGTTTTAAAAATAAACAAAGGTTTTCATAATAAAATTAAAAAGACGTAAAACTATTCAACCCCCCCTTCTAGTTTTCCACATGGGTGAATGAGGAGTAATGGTGATCTTGTCACTTGAGATGGTGCAGGTGGTGGTGTGGTAGCCATGGGTGTTTTGGTGGGTGGTGGAGTGGTGATTATGATATGGGGTGGTGTTGGAGTTGATAAAGTAAGGAAGTTCTCATTAGAAATGGGAGATGAGATGTTCAAAGGTGATGATTCTTCGGATGAAGAGTTGAGATTAACAAAACAGCATGGTCTAATGATTCGCTGGAATCAACACGTATTTTATCCAAAGGAATACAGTGGAAGTTGTATTCCCGGGTCGTTATCCCCAACGAAGGCGTGAATGGAATTTGTGATCTCGAATCGTGATTGCGTGTGCTGAATGGTGAATAAAAGTGGGATTTTGGGTTTCTACGCTAAGATATGTGAACATAAATTAAAAACGATTTAAAAGGCGAGAAAAAACAATTATCTAAAGGATATGTAATTAAAAACGTAAAACTTAAAAACGCGAATAATAGAAAACGGGACTAAGAACGAACCTAAAAACGTGAAAATGATGAAATGTAAACTCTACGGGTACAAAATTATTTTTCTAAAATCCTAAATGATAAAAGAAAATTTTACAAAAAAGAATTACATTTTTCTGACTTTTTAATTAATTAATATGAATTAAAAACTAAATTAAACTAATAAAATGATTTAAAAATAGTAAACTGATTTGGAAAAATCTGAAAAAATTAAAGTAAATCTAAAATATATTTCTGAAACTAGGAAAAATAAAATCAAAGCTTAACTAAACCCTAATAAGTAGAATGATGGGAATAAGCAGTTTGCAATAAGCTAAAAATAAGCTAAAGTTGACCAAAAATTACCAAAAGCTAAGAAACTGATTAATACACTAAATGCAACTTAAAACTACTAGAAAAACACAAATAAGCACAAGGAATAAGCAATTAAGCAGCTGAACAGATTCAATGATAAGACAAAAGCAAAAAGGCTTATCAGCCTACTTCCAGCTGATCTAGAAGCAAGGCATAAGCTTTTCAGGGGAAACAAAAAGCAGAATCATGATCCTTACACTACAGACTACCTACAACCTGAAAATGCCCAAATTTCATCCACAATTACTACCTTAATTTAACACTAGATCAGATGGTGGAAAACAAGAAATCTGTGCAGGTTTGAGAACATGTTGAGGGGCAAATTTGCAGACAAGAATAAGGTAGCATATAAGCTAATAATCCAAACATAAGCTGAAACAGATAAACACTGACCTACAAGCTACCTATAAAACCAAAAATTAGAAATTTACAACTACTGTTACTGGCTTAAATCTGATGTTGAAAAGGGCAGAACAGGTAAAAAAAATGAAGAAAATGCAGGGCAAATAGCAAGCTAATGACCAATACTTAAACCTTAAAAAAACAATTGACAAGCTAAGCTTAGAACTTATACTTAGAAAATAGCACTAATCAATAAGCTAACTACTGAGAAATGGACAAATCAAGAATGAAAATAAGCAAACTTGTACCTTAAATGTTGAGAGAAATACTGAAGCAGACTGCAAATGGATGTGCAGTCTGAGAGAAAATGATCACTTGCCTATTATACCCAAGAAACTGAACCAATCACTGAATCCAACTAAACCTACCTATTTGAACTCAAACACCAAGATAAGCAAGGTCCAACACTAATTTCTCCATAACTTATCAAAACAGCAGAATCAGACTTCACAAATTTGACATCCAATCTCAAATCCACAACTATGCTTGGAACAACTTAAAACTCCTAAAATTTAGCTACAATGACTTAATTATACTTAAACTGAATTGACCAAAAGGAATTTGAACAGTGACGAATCAATATAACGCATTTTACCCTCTTGACCCAAACACTACTAATTGTTGACTGTTTTATTTTTTTGACTTAAGCAGACTAATTTAAGTTGAACTGTAGCATCTAGGTATTCAAACTGACTTGATTTAGCACCAATTACTGAAAATAACCTGAATAGAAACACTGAAATTAAGCAATAAGCTATGGTTGACCAAAGTTGACTTTTTGAGAAAAACTTAAAATTGTATTAACTGAAAATGAAAATTACAATACTGGAAGTAATTAACAATGAAAATTAACAGTTACCTAATTAAAAGCAAAAACCATGAATTCGAATTAATTCTAAAACTAAACTAAGAATGGTCTAAAAACAGTGACAAAAAATCTCTGTGTGTCTTGAGGGCTTTTTATATCACTCCAAATGCTCCTTGGGTCACTCTCAGCAAATCCCAATCGTTGGTTAGCCTCAATTCAATCTGGATCGTCCAACTTCAATTTTGGCGGGAAAACAGGAATTAGTGGGATTTGGTATCGCACGTGAACAAAGGTACAAATGGAGTAGCTAAGTGTAGGTGGAGGCGTGTTGGCAGAGAAAAGGCATGGGGGGAAACATTGTTGTCTGCTCATGGGGAAAGGTGGTTTTGGGAAGGAGGGAAAGGTTGTACGGGGAAGAAGATGGTTTGACTTTGGTTTTAACTAAACGGGATAAAAAAGGTTGGGCTTATGTTTTTGTTGTTGGGCTTGGGTTAATAGGATTAGGATTTTGGGTTGGTTTAGGTTAAAGGGTAATGGTTAGGGGTTATTTTGGATTTTTTTATTTTTTTTGTTTTTGGTTTAAAGGTTTAAACTTTAGGGACCATTTGTGTAATTCCCTGAAAGTTGAGGGACTATTTATGCCGATTCTGAAAAATATATCCAAGGACCATTTTTGTCATTTGGATATTCTTGAGGGTTGAATCTTGACATCTTGATTATTTTTCGGGTCCAAACTCGTAATTTCCTTCCCCGTCCTCGGCTTTTCACGATTTTCCAATATTGTGCTCGGTTTTTGCCTGTTTTGCCCTGTTTTCGATCCTTTTGTACCTGAAACGCATAAAAACACAAACCAAGGATATTTGTAGTATAATATGGTCTATTTGGGTGTTTTCAGTATTTTTATGGTCTAAAATGGGCATAAAATGATGAGTATTTACACACTCATCATCTGACACTCATTATTGCTGTTCTTCTATGTGGTCTGGATGTTGAGGAGTTGTTTGATTTAGGCATTGTGGAGAGAAAGGTTGAGATATGCAGAAAATGCTACTAGGAGTGATGGTGAATGTGTGAGAATTATTGATCCTAAAGGTTCCAATTTATAGACTCCAAAATTTATGGAAGAGTGTGTTTGGATGTGATGTTGATCCATACAAAGATGGTGGTTTACAATGATTTGGAAGAAGAAAAAAAGCTAGTCATATCATCAAAGTCAATCCATAGAGATGGAGTTGAGTAAGATGAAGAAGATATGCAGTTAATGCATAGAAGTGAGTGGGAAATCTAATGATGTGATTGATCCACGGATTGCAAGGAACCATTTTGAGGGATCCTTGCTTGTTGGAGAAAGGTAACTTGAGTGATTATTTGAATTTTCAAGTTTTGGTGGGAAATTGTGTTCCTATTTGTCTAAGGTTGCTAAGATGATCCTAATGTGATGAGTTATCAGTAAAGAAATCCTAATAACAAGAATCAATTATCTAAAGTGCAGGATTAAATGAAGAATTTAAAAAAAAAAAGCTGTTGGACGGCGGAACCAAACGACTACACAGGCGGATCCCTGCTTTTGGTTTCGCCTGATCCGTTGGGTGTATTTTGGCGGTACCAAAATATTGGACAGACGAAACCATATTTTTGGTTCCACCATATCCGCCGAACAAAAATTTGAGACAGTGGGCATTTTTGAAAGCCCGAAACCCGTTCAAATCCCGAAAATTTTCTTAAAACATGTGTAATTAATTATTTGTGATTGATTAATAACAAAAACACAGGTAATAACACATGTAATCATATATATCAAATCAAGGCTAATGAACTTACTATTAATAGAAGTTAAGCCAAACAGTAGCTTAAAAGGAGAAAATTGATAACATCAAAGTGTTATCGTCCTGCATGATCACGTTAGTCCAAATAGTTGTTCAACGATAAGTTAATATCCTACAATCATAAAAATTCATCACATCATTGTTTAAAACCTATTGTACCAAACACTCATTAACCTCTCACTGCTTGTCAAGTTTCTTGTTGATCTTCATTAGCCAACGCCCGATGTTCTTGAACATCCCTCTTGTTTGTTTGAACTCTTCAGTTGGTTGTTCAATTGGTGGAAGTTGGCTCATATACTCCGGAGGTGGAATCCTAGAGTTTGGGAGTCCGTGATCCTCGCTCATGGATGATGATGATGAGGAGGTTGGTGGATGAGGACGTTTTCCTTTCAATGTGGCTACTCTCTTGTCACTCAAGGGTACAAATGTGTGAGGAATGAGGGAGTAGTCAGGTAAGAAACCTCTAGCATTAGGAGGGATAGGTGCAATTGCTCTTAGAAGATGGGTGAGAAGCATCCCGTATGGCATAGCGGTCGTTCCTAACACGGGTATGTCGTCCATCCTTTTGGCCACATAGTAAGCAAGATTGAAAGGTTGATGAGTTGACATACAATAAAGCATGTAACAAAGGCTAGCATTGATGTGGTCTCTATATTCCCTATGGTGCACAAGACATTTGCCCGAAGATTTTCTTCCCATTTCTTAAATTGTGGCATAAGTTCGTTTAGCTCCATGCCAAACGGATCTCGATCGACCTAATTGCCTTGTCGATTGGTCCTAGTTTGGGTGGTCCTTGGGTGGAAGAGATGATCACGGATAATCTCTTTTGGTGTCAAAGGAGTGTCATATGGAGGCATACGATTAACAATAGAGTCTAGGGTTGACAAAGACTATTTGTCGGTGTAATGACAAGTACCTTGACCCGGAATTCCTACGACTTCTGCAAATTGGTTTAATGGAATGTTGAATTGGGATTGATTGACTTTGAAATGAATGGAGATGAGACCATAATCATTTGTGCTAAGAATAACACTAGCATAAAACTCTAGTATAAATCTAGGACATATTTGTTCGTCAATGTCCAAGAGGCAATCAAATTGAATGGCAGCTAGTTCTTGTCGAATGTTTGTTCCTTCAAGAAAGGAAGGGTCTATGGTTCTACCCTCGTGGACATATATCTTTTCTAAGGCCTTAAGTATTTTCACTTGGTCAGTTGAAAGTCCCTTAGTCTTATGGTGTTTTGGGAGATTGATGCGCGTGATGTGTCGTTGCGGTTTAGCAGTTTTAATGCCTACTCAAGTTTTAAATTTATATTTAGCCGACTTATCAATAACACACACACTTAACGAGCAGTGTACCCGGTCAGTATGAAGATAATGGTAAGTAGAGTGTCGATCACTAAGAGTGGAACGTATTATCTAGTTATTCTAATCAGTATTTTAATATCCTAACGCAAGGGGGTTTCAGCCTGAGAGACTGGCACAGTTTTGTTTGCAATTAAATAATAAAATAAACAAATAGGCACGAATCAGCAAGTAGCACACACGTACACAGATAGATACTCGAGACAATAAGAGGGCTGTCCTTATGATTAAGTAGATTGTCACTTGTTTTATTGATAGCTTTATATGAAGTGTATGTAATTAACCCTTTCTCGTTGGTCCTATTCTCATCGGCGAGTAAACCCTTAATGATTACTTATGTCTAAAAGTCATTCCTAAGTGATCAATTTAGAAAACAACCGTGGGAGCCACATCTTGTCCCGCAGTCGGATGCCCGCAAGCCACTAATAAACACAGAGGTTATCAATGCACTAATAAGTAGTAACCAAAGACATCAACATATAAACTTTAATTGATGGGAAAGCAAGTATTAAAGGGAGTGCAATCTTTCGTTGTCACATTACACAAGCCACCAATCCTGATGAATTAAAGTTTGCTAACACAATAAAACAAAACTACTTAATGAATTAAATACATGCAGCACCTTCTTACAGCTCTTGTATCTTCGATTTGGGTGTGTCTTGTGCTGCCTCCTTGACTGAATTCGTCCTTTTGCTCTGCTGTCCGAACTTCGGTCTTAGGGTTTCGAACTCTTTTAATTCGTCTGGTCTACGGGGTATTTATAGTTTCTGTCTGAGGGAAGATGCGGCGCATCTACTTAAGTAGATGCGGCGCATGTACTTAACTTCGCGTGGGGTCCAAGATTATAATATTCAGGAATATTCGTACACCGCCAGAAGATGCGGCGTAACTCTTGATTAGATGCGGCGCATGTCCTCTTGTATCTTGGATCGTATCTGGTGATATCTTGATAGAGATGCGGCGCATGTTGATAGTGAGATGCGGCGCATCTGGAGCAGATTAGTCTTGATCTTCTTCATTTCAGTAGACTCTTCACTTTATGCACGTTTTGCTCCATAATTAGTCCAAAATCGCCAAGTTTCACCAAATGCTTGTTTTTACCTGAGAATTACAAAAGTAAACAATTAAGTATCAATCCTCATACATAATATAGTAAAACAAGTCAAATTAATAGGATAAATGATAGTAATAAAATGTACTTATTTGAGTTCATCAAATATCCCCCCACTTGAACTTTACTTGTCCCCAAGTAAACCTTAGAATTTCATTTATGAAAATTTATCCTAAAAGATGTATTAGGATTTATTTTTATATTTAAGCATGTATTCGTTTATTTCATAATCACACAACTAAACACTTAACGAATTAGAAGTAAAATAAAATAAGTCGATAAAAGCAAATCTAATCGTTTAACTGTCCAGTCGCGACGAATATTCTATCATAAGCTTGGCAAGTATACACATCTCCACCACTAAAGCTAAGGAATAACAAGTCTAAAGCGGTAAAAAGGGTTTTTAGGCTTAAGGGTTAATTATTCTTAATCACTATCGATCTCAAATTCCAGAAAAGGCGACAAAATCACAAATACATGATCGAATCCACGAACACGATACTTGCAATTGCTCAAATCCTTAACTCGAATAGGCTAAAGATAGGTCCAAACTTCACCAATAATAATATATCAAAAAGGGCGACAAAATCATAAATACATAGCCGAATCCACGACCACGATACTTAAGATTGCTCAAATCCCTAATCTCAATAAATCAAAGGTTCGGTTGGATAAAGAACAATACAGGGTATGGATAACATTTGGGATATAAATTGGTGTAAAAATAAAAATAAACAAAACAAAACAAATAGATTAAAATCCTAAGTGTGGTTAATCACTATCCCAACCATCCCATGAATAAGACTCATATCATTGAATAACTCACGCTTTAACACTTGAAACACACGCTTTTGGTAGACACGAATTATACTCAACAAAATCTTAATCAAAGAATAAACCTTAATCGGCATTCCCATAACTGCCAATTCCCATTCAATCCATAAATATAGTATAACAAATAGTGGTGATATCGACCACTTACATAACTCTACATCGTTGGCTTAAAATAAACATCCAACTCTTTTTTCTTTCTTTTTCTTTTCTCATTTTTTTCGATTTTTTTTTTTTTTTTTTTTTTTTTTTTTTTTTTTTTTTTTTTTTGAAACATAAACATAGATGTGTAAAATTTCACCACATCACTACAACTTTCTTTCCGGATAATTTTTTTTTCATACTTTTCATACTTTCAGAAATAACGGTAATAGTGAAAGTAGTAAACACACGAAAAATAAACTCAAAAATATACAATATTTACTTTCACTCCAATTTGCATTGTGCAATTTCCCGACCTAACCATAGATAATGAATTACGCACGCGAACACAGGTAATGTAAGGAAACACACTTTGCCTATAGCAATTAACCAACCACGGATTCTAATCTACAGGGTAGGCTAAGGTGTAAGGGTGTAACGAAACATTTTAAACATAGGTGTAAGAAACGAAAGGAATGGCTCTGAGGGTTTTTTCTAGGGGTATCTTACTCTAAAAATGAGAGTAACAAAAGGGTTTTATACGGGGGTTAACTAACCAGTGTAGTTAGCTAATAACACATAACATATAATAGGCTATTTGGGTGTAATCCTAGAATTTTACCAAGTTAGACAAGTCATTCCAATTATATAAATAATACTCATTATGGTGGTCTCGAATAGTATACAAGCCAAGTTCTAAAGTTTACAAGTCACCGGCACACTCATAGATTTGTGAATTTTGGAAAAATCACAATTTTTGAAAATAACGTCATGTGTGCAGTTATGTAACTTAGATCTTAAACAAAAACATGCTAAAATTTTTTTAAGTTTGATATATTAAGCACATTTTAAGCATAATTTTTGAAAAAGTTTAGGACAAGTAAGTGTTAAGTGTTCTAATTCTCCTATCCCCCCACTTAAGTTAAACAACGTCCTCGTTGTTTGTATAAAAGGTTAAAAACTGGAAAGAAAAGAATTAGAACGGAAAAACTCCCCTGAGATTTGCTCGGTATGATCCTCCATTAGTATAAGAGCAAAAATCATCTTTCTTGTGGATTAGAACGTTAAAACTTCATACTTGATGTATCCACAGGAAATTCAGGAAACTATAATACCACCAACACTTTAAAACACACCTAAGATAAGAAAGGTTCAACTTGCATAACACATTAGTAGTTAGAAAAAATAAAACTTAAAAATTAAAAATTTAAAACTGAAAATCATCAGGTCAGTCGATGCGCCGTATCTTATTGAAGAAGATACGCCGTATCGAGCCTGGAATAAATACGGATCAGAATAAAGATGCGCCGCATCCTTAACCAGGGATGCGCCGCATTAAAAATAAACTGATAAATAGTTTTAAAGTCGGAAATAAAAATGCAGAAAAATAAAATAAGATATGACCATTGCAGAGGATGCGTCGCATCTCAGGACTGAGATGCGCCGTATCTTCGTGCGGCCTGGACTGACTCGACACAGAAAACAGAATAATAAAAGATAAATCCGGGTTGTCTCCCGGTAAGCACTTGTCTTTATTCCAGAGTCTTCAAGTTAGACTCACGTTCAGCTCATTATTCCAATACGTCGGGTTCAAACTCCACCACCTCATTCTCATTATCATCGATTCTATTATCAAAGTATTTCTTCACACGTTGCCCGTTCACTTTGAATATATAACCATTTTTATCGCATATTTCAATAGTTCCGTATGGATACACTTTCTTGACAACGAATGGTCCCGTCCATCTTGATTTAAGTTTACCAGGATACATCTTTAATCTGGAATTAAATAGTAGCACTTTCTCTCCAATAGCAAACGTTTTATCCCCACGTAACCTCGAGTCATGCCATCTTTTAGTTCTTTCTTTGTAGATCTTAGTATTTTTGTAGGCCTCATCTCTTAGTTCATAGAGTTCATTAAGTTCCATGAAACGGTCCTTCGTTGCAGCTTCCATATCCATATTACAATTTGTCAAAGCCCAATATGCACTTTGTTCAATTTCGACCGGTAGGTGGCATGCTTTTCCGTATACAAGACGAAATGGAGTGCATCCCGTTGGTGTCTTATAGGCTGTACGGAATGCCCATAAAGCATCATTTAACTTGTCAGACCACCCTTTAGGATTATACCCAGTCGTTTTTTCAAGAATTCGTTTTATAGCTCTATTGGTTACTTCAGTTTGACCATTTGATTGAGGATGGTATGCGGTGGAAACCCTATGATATACTCCATATTTTTGCAAGGCTTTTCCCAGATGGTGATTACAAAAGTGCGTTCCCCTATCACTAATTAATGCTTTAGGAATTCCAAATCTAGAGAACAAATTTTGCAAAAATTTAAGTACTACCTTGCTGTCGTTTGTTGGAGACGCTTGCGCTTCGACCCATTTTGATACGTAATCAACAGCAACTAAAATATATTTATTACCTTTAGATTCAGGAAACGGTCCCATGAAGTCTAATCCCCATATGTCGAAAACTTCACATACATGGATATAGTTTTGCGGCATTTCGTTCTTTGATGTAATATTTCCAGATCGTTGACACGCATCGCATCCTTTTATATAATCTTTCGCATCCTCCAACATAGTGGGCCAGTAAAATCCCGCATCCAGGATCTTTCTTCTTGTGATGACTGGACCGTGATGTCCCCCTGTTGGCCCTGAATGGCAATGTGCCAATATTGCAGGAATGTCATCACCATCTACGCATCTTCGTATAATATTGTCAGGACATAATTTAAAGGCATAAGGTTCATCCCAAATATACTCGCTAGAGCGAGTTATAAACCTCCTTTTCTCGTCGGATGTTAGCCCTTTTGGAATTTCATTTGCAACAATAAAGTTTATAAAATCGGCGTACCATGGTCCATTATTATTGCTCTTAATTCCTACCATCATAAGGTGTTCATCAGGGAAGTCATCAGCTATTTCCCTTTCGTCAAGCACCTCCATGTCAGGGTTTTCAAGTCTAGATAAGTGGTCAGCAGCTAGATTTTCGGCACCCTTTTTATCTTTAATTTCAATATCGAATCCTTGGAGCAATAAAACCCACCTAATAAGCCTTGGCTTGGCATCCTGTTTATTGAACAAATACTTCAAAGCAGAATGGTCAGTGTAAACCATAGTTTTTGACAATATAAGATATGATCTAAATTTATCGAATGCAAAAACTACTGCTAAAAGTTCTTTTTCCGTGGTGGTGTAGTGTTCTTGGGCATTATTCAATGTTTTGCTAGCATAATAAATTGGCTTAAATTTCTTATCTATCTTTTGGCCAAGTACGGCTCCAACAGCATAATCACTAGCATCACACATTAATTCAAAAGGCAGATTCCAATCTGGCGAAATTATAATGGGTGCAGAAGTTAGTTTTTCTTTAAGTATATTAAATGCCTTTTTGCAATCATCAGAAAAATCAAACTTTGCATCCTTTAGCAATAATTGGGTCATAGGCCTAGATATTTTTGAAAAATCCTTTATGAATCTACGATAAAATCCAGCGTGCCCTAAAAAACTTCTAACGCCTTTTACGTTAGTGGGGTAAGGTAGTTTAGCAATTACATCAATTTTAGCTTTATCGACTTCTATACCTTTCCCAGAAATCTTATGTCCTAACACAATTCCCTCTCTAACCATAAAGTGACATTTTTCCCAATTAAGAACAAGGTTAGTTTCTTCACACCTAGCAAGCATTTTATCAAGTTTAAAGAGACAATCACTAAATGAGTTACCGAACACCGAGAAGTCGTCCATGAAGACTTCCATAAAGTCTTCTACCATATCATGGAAGATAGCCGTCATACAGCGTTGGAAAGTAGCAGGGGCGTTGCATAGTCCGAACGGCATTCTCCTATAGGCGAAGGTTCCATAAGGGCAGGTAAAAGTCGTCTTCTCTTGATCCTCGGGGGCAATGGGTATTTGAAAGAAACCTGAAAAACCATCCAAAAAACAATAATAATCATATCCTGATAGTCTTTCTAACATTTGATCAATAAATGGAAGAGGGAAGTGATCTTTTCGCGTAGCATCATTGAGTTTGCGGTAGTCAATGCAAACTCTCCACCCGGTAACGGTTCTTGAAGGGATTAGCTCATTGTCGTCATTGAGTACTACCGTCATTCCTCCTTTTTTCGGCACAACGTGGATAGGACTGACCCACGAGCTGTCGGAAATTGGGTAGATAAGTCCGGAGTCAAGTAACTTTACGATTTCGTTTTTTACCACATCTTGGACTTTTGGATTCAAACGCCTTTGAGGTTGGATAGTTGGTTTGAATTCATCTTCCATAAGGATTTTATGTGTACAAAATGACGGGCTAATTCCCTTAATATCAGACATACTCCATGCTAATGCTCCTCTTCGTTTATATAATACCTGCAAAAGAGACTCTTTTTCTTTTGGCGTTAAGTCAGATGCAATAATAACGGGTGAATTAGTATTTCCGTTTAAATAAGCATATTCTAAAGTAGAAGGAAGATCCTTAAGCACAGGTTTAACATTATCAATTTCAGTAGCACTAGCGGAATAAACCTGTTCTTTAATTACATCGCTGCTTTCATCAGATAGATGCGCCGCATCGAGGTTTTCGATGCGCCGCATTGCGTTACATACAGCAGAATCAGCAGCAAAATTATAATCAATAGTATTCTCATCAACTTGATCTTCTATAGCAATTGTGTTTTCTAAATTTTTAAGCAGAAAAGAATCAAGCAAATTATTTTTTAACAATCTCTGAGTAAATTGATTAATCGTGTCATCAGAAACATCGATGTTATAGCATTCATCATCATCGGAATTATCTTTACTCATAGATTGTTCCATGTTAAACTCAACCTCATCTTTTCCTATGGTAAGAGTTATTTTTTTATTAAAAACATCAATCATCGCCCTAGCAGTGGCTAAAAATGGTCTTCCTAATATTATAGGAGTTCTAGAATTTTCAGGCATATCAAGGATAACAAAGTCGATAGGTAATTCAAATTTATCAACTTTTATTAATATATTTTCCGCTATTCCTAATGGGTATTGTATGGACCTATCAGCTAGTTCTAAGCACATCCTAGTAGGTTTTGGTTCACCAAGACCTAATTTATCATACATAGAAGAAGGCATAAGACTTATACTAGCTCCTAGGTCGGCTAAGGCATTTTCAATATGCAAATTTTAATTTGACAAGGAATAGTGAAACTCCCTGGATCTTTTTCTTTAGATGGAAGTTTGTTGAGCAATGCTGCTGAGCTTCTTTTCCCCATTGTTATGGTGCAAGCCTCTTCGAGTTTAGACTTGTTTGTAAGCAAGCTTTTCAGATATTTAGCATATTTCGGCATTTGCACTAGGGCTTCCATAAATGGTATGCTTAGCTGCAGCTGCTTGAGATTCTCCAGGAACTTCTTTTGATAGGCATCTTCTTTCTCTTTCTTTACCCTATGTGGGAAGGGTGGTGTTGATCGTTTAGGTTCAACAGAAGGTTCTCTTCTAATTACAGGTTCTGGATCAGTCTCATTTGGTTGCTCTTGCTCAGGTGGTAAAGATTCAGGGGAAATTTTGTTTATACTGTTATCCTCGGGTGTTTCTCCGATTTGAAAGGTTGACTTTCCGCCTCTAGTTGTAATTCCTTTCAGATCGTGCCTTACCAAAAGAACCTTATTAAGTACTGTTGACAATTGGTGCACTTCAATTGCCAAACCATTGATCAAATTGTTTTGTTCCTTTAGTAATAGCTCATGACTGCCTTTGAATTCGGTGATAAAGTTCCTTGCCTCATGATATTCTTGTTCATTGGCTTGAGCGATTAGTAACGCAAACTCTTCCATAGTAAGGTTTCTTTGGGGTCTTCCGAACCAGTTTGGGAAAATATCGAACATTGATCCTGAAAATTAAGAACAAGAAGATTTCAAAGTAAAAGCTTCCAAGTATAAGGGTAAGTCAGAATATTTTCCGTTCGGAAATTAGAAAAGAATAAGAGTTGCTGATATCTGCAGACGATGCGCCGTATCCAAAAAGTTGGATACGCCGTATCTTAATACGTTAAAAATTTAATCAGACTTTATTCAGAAAATAGATACGCCGCTTTGAATTTAAGAATGCGCCGTATCGAATTAATTAATCAAAAATCAACTTATCCAATTAAAATTAAATGCGTCGTATTAACGAAAGTTAATGCGTCGTATTTTCGTTACGTTTAAAAATAAAAGATTTTTGATTCAGTAAGATGCGCCGTATCGACAGAGATCGATACGCCGTATCTGTTTAATAATTCGCAAACTGTTTTTAATTAAAATAATAGATACGCCGTATCTTCAAAAGAAGATGCGTCGTATGGCGTCAACGTTTAGAAAATTTTTTATCAAAAACAGATACGCCGTATCTGCAAAAGCAGATGCGTCGTATTACTTTATCGCATAGAAAAATTTTTCTTATTAAAAACAGATACGCCGTATCTTGGGTAAAAGATGCGTCGTATCGAATTAATTAAACGCGTTGTATATAAAAAAATTGAACGCAATACGCCGTATCTGAGAGATCAGATGCGCCGTATCGTTCGATTTAGCACAGTACAACGATAGCAGAACAGAAAATACGAAAAATAAAACAAAAATAAAACACACGAACAAAAACAAATAAAAGCAAAAATAAAAGAAAACAAATAGCACACAATACAACAATTATGCAAAATAGTACAATGATGCAATTAATCTAATAAAAAGAAAAACCTAATTAAAATACTAATCAAATTAACAGATAATAACAATTCACTCCCCGGCAGCGGCGCCAAAAACTTGATGCGCGTGATGTGTCGTTGCGGTTTAGCAGTTTTAATGCCTACTCAAGTTTTAAATTTATATTTAGCCGACTTATCAATAACACACACACTTAACGAGCAGTGTACCCGGTCAGTATGAAGATAATGGTAAGTAGAGTGTCGATCACTAAGAGTGGAACGTATTATCTAGTTATTCTAATCAGTATTTTAATATCCTAACGCAAGGGGGTTTCAGCCTGAGAGACTGGCACAGTTTTGTTTGCAATTAAATAATAAAATAAACAAATAGGCACGAATCAGCAAGTAGCACACACGTACACAGATAGATACTCGAGACAATAAGAGGGCTGTCCTTATGATTAAGTAGATTGTCACTTGTTTTATTGATAGCTTTATATGAAGTGTATGTAATTAACCCTTTCTCGTTGGTCCTATTCTCATCGGCGAGTAAACCCTTAATGATTACTTATGTCTAAAAGTCATTCCTAAGTGATCAATTTAGAAACAACCGTGGGAGCCACATCTTGTCCCGCAGTCGGATGCCCGCAAGCCACTAATAAACACAGAGGTTATCAATGCACTAATAAGTAGTAACCAAAGACATCAACATATAAACTTTAATTGATGGGAAAGCAAGTATTAAAGGGAGTGCAATCTTTCGTTGTCACATTACACAAGCCACCAATCCTGATGAATTAAAGTTTGCTAACACAATAAAACAAAACTACTTAATGAATTAAATACATGCAGCACCTTCTTACAGCTCTTGTATCTTCGATTTGGGTGTGTCTTGTGCTGCCTCCTTGACTGAATTCGTCCTTTTGCTCTGCTGTCCGAACTTCGGTCTTAGGGTTTCGAACTTTCGAACTCTTTTAATTCGTCTGGTCTACGGGGTATTTATAGTTTCTGTCTGAGGGAAGATGCGGCACATCTACTTAAGTAGATGCGGCGCATGTACTTAACTTCGCGTGGGGTCCAAGATTATAATATTCAGGAATATTCGTACACCGCCAGAAGATGCGGCGTAACTCTTGATTAGATGCGGCGCATGTCCTCTTGTATCTTGGATCGTATCTGGTGATATCTTGATAGAGATGCGGCGCATGTTGATAGTGAGATGCGGCGCATCTGGAGCAGATTAGTCTTGATCTTCTTCATTTCAGTAGACTCTTCACTTTATGCACGTTTTGCTCCATAATTAGTCCAAAATCGCCAAGTTTCACCAAATGCTTGTTTTTACCTGAGAATTACAAAAGTAAACAATTAAGTATCAATCCTCATACATAATATAGTAAAACAAGTCAAATTAATAGGATAAATGATAGTAATAAAATGTACTTATTTGAGTTCATCAGAGATACTTAAGGGTGTCCTTGTGATCGTAGAAAGTTGCGGGAGGCATGTTTGATCCTAAATACAAAAATTACATACTTTAGTTAAAATTAACGAAAGTTTAGATATGATGTTCAAGTGTGTGCCTACATGGGGACAACGTGGAGGTGCGGTTATCTCGACTCCTTTTAATGCATGAAAATTTCATTTATGCACAAATTTTATAACAAAAATGAGAGATAACCCAAACGCTCCTAATTCAATGTAGCTTCGATTGAATGTACCCGAAAATACATATTAGTTATGTATTTCCTTTAGCATTCAAGAGACATTATGCAAATGATGTTTAAAACATAACGTTTTTATTTGTATGAACAATGTGCAAAACCATTTTTCCTAATAGTGAGAGGATTTTTATAAAAAATTTCTCATGGGGTTTTAAGTGAATTATGATAATGTCCTACAAGATGCAATTCCTAACTATGGAAAACATGATTTGTTATGTAATTTAGTGAATATGCTTCATGATTAATCAAAAATATGCATAATCCCCAAGTTTTGGTTTTGTGCAAGAAATAGAAATCCTAGACTCAGATCAGGAATGTAAATAGAGTTGGGATACTTACAGTGTGAGTTAGAACACAAATTTGTTGAAGGAGATGACCTAAGTTCTGAGAATGGTTTGCTATGGGTCGAGCTTGTGTTTCTTGTGTTTTATGGTAGTGAGAAAAGGAGTTATTGTTTAATATACTTAAAAACTGGCCCAGGAACCCACGGATAGGGCGGAACCAAAAACTGGGATCCGCCCTTGTTGTCAAAGGGTTCCGCGAGAACAGTTTTGGTTTTTGGTTATTTTTGTTGTGTTTGGTTAAGCTAAGGTTTTAACTACACATTAGGTTCCATTAATCCTAAACCAAGTCTAAGAAGGTTAAAGGGTTCTCTCTTAAGAAGTTTTGTGAGGATATCGGCAATGTTGTCTTCTGAGGATACTTTCTCAATCGAGATGTTTCCTTTTTGAACATTGTCGCGTAGAAAGTCATGACGAATCTCTATGTGTTTGGTTCTAGCATGTTGAACTGGATTCTTGCTAAGTTCAATAGCTCCTTTGTTGTCGCAGAGAATGGGGACGTCTTTGAGTTGAATCCCATAGTCTACGAGAGCTTGTTTCATCCAAAGTGCTCGTTGACATGCTTTTCCTGCAGATACGTACTCGGCTTCGGTTGTTGAAATTGCTAGAGCCGTTTGTTTCTTTGAGAACCATGCGGTAAGACAATTCCCAACAAAAGTACAAATACCACTTGTACTCTTTCTATCGACATAGTCACCGGCATGGTCTGAGGCGGCATACACTATGGTTTCAATTCCCATTCCTTTGGGATACCATAATCCTAAGTGTGTAGTACCTTTTATAGGTGATTGTGAATATAAATAACATATTATCCATAAACATACGCAGCGGATAAATCACCTATCAACGGATCCATAGAGTCATATGATCAATCAAAGTAAAACAAACAAGATTATACCTTTGTAGCGTGATCGGTAGAATACAATGGAGACCTTCTTCACACCAATCTACCTTTGAAACCAAATGACCAAAGTAGATCACCTCTATGATAGTCCACACTACACTTCACCGTATACCTCTTGGATGCTAGTCCTTCACCCGGTAACCTTGGAATCACCTTGAATGAACAAGATTCAAAGTAAGAGATCAAGAAAACAAAAACCCTAGATGGGTATTTGTTTTGTGCCGTGTAAATAAAAGAGAAAAGAGGAGAGTGATTTTTGGTAAATTGATATGATAATTATGAGGAGATAACCATCATGTATTTAGCCAAAATTCAATCCAAATTCCCCGCTTGAATCCCTCCTAGGCCGGCCACTATATGGGCTAAAATGGGCTTGCCATTTGTCTTCCAAGTCCAATGGATTAAGTACTTTACTTAGCCATTAGAAGCCCAATAGTGATCCCGAGTTACGTTAGGTTATATATATATATCGTAAGTACAATAAACACGATATATAAAGTGGTACCTCAGTGTATATGTGTGTGACCCCATAGGCTCACATATATCTAGCCATATAATTATTTATTACGACACGAGCATACTCCAACACCTTTAATGTATCTAAAAATTCATTTTACGGCTTCAAGATGGGATGTTTTAGGATCTTCTTGAAAGCGTGTAACCACCGGTAAATTTCCACTTGTATTAATATTTTAACGAAATAATACTTATCCATTTCTACGTCTATTTTTTTTTTAAGATTAAACGTTATCAGTTTATCTAATCACAAGAACTAACTAATGTGACGTAACTCACATTCTTAATAAACATGTTCACATGACACCAACGTGCATTGTATTTATTACAAATAAACATTCTTTTTATGTCAAGTATAAAAGTTTTCAACTTTTATTTACCACTTTACGTTATTTCGTTAACGTACGATTACTTAATGTACAAACTAAACGTTTGCCATCTATTAGAGTTTTCACGAAACCCTAATTTATTACAAATATGATTTCACGTAACTAAACCATAAACCCTAAAGTACAACACTCTAAAGCTAATGTACAAGTCATTAAAGCACGAAAACCTAAAGTTTAATTTACTTCCCGTTACAAGCCCTAAATTCACAATTCTATGATTTTATCACAAACCCTAATTAATGTGTACACGATTTCTATAAAATATAAATGTACAAGTCTTTCTTGCACATGTACAAGTCCTTAATGCATGGAAACTAATTATTAATATAAAATCTATTATAAACCTTAGTGTACCTATCTTAAAACACAAAATACAAGTTCCTTATGCACAAGGTTTAAATAAGATTTTCTTATATTTTATAAACACTAAGTACAACACCCTAATGCCTATGGTACAAGTGCTTAATGCATGGAATTAAAATCTATACTTTTAATACTCAAAACCTAATCAAGAGGCTAGGAATAAAACAAGTATACGCATATCTGTTCATCTTTATAACCATTCGAATCAAGAGGCTAGGAATAAAACAAGTATACGCATATGTGTTCATCTTTATAACCATTCGAATCAAGAGGCTAGGAATAAAACAAGTATACACATATGTGTTCATCTTTATAACCATTTGAATCAAGATGATAGGAATAAAACAAGTATACGCATATGTGTTCATCTTTTTAACCATTCGAACCAAACCCTAACCTTGTGGCTATGGATCAAACAACTTTACACCATGTCACCTTGTACCTTAACTCCTACGACATTTTCAAGAGTTTTAGAAATTTACATTTTCCGGTTTTGCGTTTTACGCGTTTTAAGCCTACGGTTTTAGGTTTTTACGACAATTAAGCACCCCGATAAAACTTATCACTCATTTAATATAATTTTTAGAGTATATTGATATGTTTTAACATTTCTTAGAAGTATCATATTTTTAGGATACCCGGTTTTAAGTTTCGTGACTTAACGGCTTACAGTTAGCGATTAACGGGACCAAAACTCACTCTGTAACTTATATAAGGCCAAGATTCATCCACCTAGTCCCTCCCCCTTGTCCATGAACATGTATAAATGAATCACCAAGGCCTTGGTGGCTTGGTGATGAGCCTTAGAAAGTATATGGCTTAAGACCAACCAAGTATGCATTCATGTGTTCAAATTACAACCACAGGTAAGAACTAGCTAACCTCCTCACTTACACTGTAAAGGAAACTCATCTATTCATTCTTTTCATCACCATTTAAATGCCCCAATCTTTATCCCTAAACACATGATACTTTGATTTCCAAGTTCCAAGTTATACATAGAAGATGAAGGCCTAGTTTTTCTCTACATAAATCTAGGGTTACTTTGATGATTCCATGTTGGATTAAGAGCTATACAAGGCGATTAGAGCTAAGATTACAGGATATTACAAGGGTTATATCAATGCTAGCAAAGGTTTTCAAGAGTTATTTTGAAGGATTGGAAGCTAGGGTGTTCGATTGAAGGATTTAGTTTAGTGTTCTAGTTCCTTGTTTCTTGTTTAGTTCTTCACAAGGATTGTAAATAAACTCCTAGATTTACCTTTGATTACTGTAAATATTAGTATTTCATGTATTTAATATGTTCTATATGCTTATTATATTTGATTATGCTTGGTAAATTGGATTAAAACGCTAGAAACATTGTAAGGACTCTAAACGCAAAACAGTTTCTAGACAGGGGGTTGTAAACGGGCAAACTGGGCTAGATTAGTGAACCATACTTTTATATGTTTTGAATTATTTTTGGGGGAGATACATGCTCAACTAATTTCATTTACTTTCACAAGTACTCTAAACTCTTACGGCTTACCGTGAGTTCATGGCCCCTACTTTCAATTATTTCGTACTATCTTTGGGGGAGATACATGCTCTACTACTTGCTTTTACTTTCACAAGTACTCCAAACTTTTACGGATTACCGTGAGTCATAGCCTCTCTTTTACTTATTTTGAACTCTTTGGGGGAGATACATGCTCGATTTACTTACACATTTTACTCGATTACTTAAACATTTTACTCGGTTGATGAAACCCTCTACTTGCTTATTTGAAACATATTTCATGTTACAAACCTCAACACAAGTACTTTCTGTATGCTATCCTGATTGTTATTGCCTAAGTTACACACTATTGCCACTAAAAGTCCCTCATATCATGAGCCATTAATCACTTGCGAGTGAACGCGAATATAGTGAATAGATCTATTGGCAGTTGACGCCCCATTTGTGTTGCTGGATAAGTAGCCAAATGCACTATATTTGAGATTAAACAGGAAGTTGGCAAACTCCTGCCCGAGGGCCTTATTACTTACATCATCTTTATGATGTCTGTAATTAACATCATTATTATGATGTCCCACTGTTAAGGTTTGCGTGTCATGAGCTTAGAGCAATAATTATTATTCACCCATAATTGTATTCGTTGCAATTATTCTCTTAAACTTGATACTTGTGTTCAACTGATTTGGATACAAACACTACGAATTCACACAATCTTTGACCCGATTAGGGTAAACAAACACTATGGGTGTAAAACAACGTAGCCCACTATTCTTTTTATCGATATTTGTATTATCGCCCAAACTTGAAACTATTGAAATCAACTGTATTACTTATAAACTCTATGAACTCACCAACCTTTGTGTTGACACTTTTAGCATGTTTATCTCAAGACTATAATGAACGAGGATGGCACGGAGGGACACGGATACTGATAGAAGGCTAAAATCTAATTATCATTCGAAACTTATTTAAGAAACTGTAAAACTACTGGGGCCTCATTTTGTAAACTTTGATATTTATAAAATTCGAATGATAAATCTTTTAAATCTACTCAATTAGAGATTGTTTTCTGTTATTATAACTATTGTGCCGTCGAGTAACAACCAGTTTGAATTTCGCTGCGTATCACGAAATTGAGGGTGTTACAGATTGGTATCTGAGCTATAGTTATAGAGAAACAGGTCTAATTGAGACCTGAACTATAACCACTTTTACAAACAAATCGTTTTATTGCCTTTCGCTCTCGGTGCCTTCCATCCTCCAGACGATTATGTGACTTCTAGGTAATTTATGCTACACAAACACTTTAGTATATGGATATATACATATTCGACATGCTTTATACAAACAATGGAATAAACATACTTGCGTATGCCTATTCTAAGGCATTACGACTCAATCACATTTCCCCGAGCATGTACCCACTTCTACATTTTTGCAATTCACGAATCCTTCCCAAAACATTGTGGGTTACACAATCCTTATCTATTATATACATACTCACCAATTATTTTGAGTACTATGACAATTTTTCTTAATTATCTTACTCCCTCTCTAAAGATGAGTGTAAATACTCCTTTCGTACTCCCAGAACACCTACACACTAAATTACCTTGTCAAATAAGTATGAGTGCTGAGTCAAAAATTCTTAAGTAGGATGATTTACAATGTCTTTATTTGAATATATTGGGAGCCTTTTTATTTAAATAAAGAAATTATGAATCACCGAACCATAAGTTTATATTTCTTTATTTACATTGTTTAGGACGCCTCTCTATGTAAGTAATGAATTATAAATGAGTGGGTCTATTTATATCTGAAACAACATGAGTATGAACTCGAGGATCACTAGAATTCATAAACACAAAACGTAAACTTTTATTACATTATAATCCACGAATATTAATACATAACGATATAATTAGCATCGGTAGTACTAATGTTACAAAGATCACTAAGTAAGGAATAGAATCACCAATTGGTTGACCCGCCAAGCCAATGAAAAACACCACTACGCCTACGAGAGCGAGAACCACGACTGGATGTAACACCTTGAGTATTCTGTACGATAAATACAAACAAATCATTAACGCGGTAACTAAAGACATGGTCTTATGCATAAAAACAAACAAATCTTATTACACACTCATTAAAGATTACAAAAGAACAGAAATAAAACAAAGACTTATTTCCAACATTTCTAACGCAATACTATTACCCCCATATTTTATCCACACCGATGGCTAGAACCACTAGTGGCACGAGGAGCGCTAACACCACGGCCAAAAATTTATAATCTTCATCTGGAACGTAGGCCAAGTAAATAGCAGCGGCAACAACATACACAATTGCAAGGATGGTAATAACATGCGGCATTTTGAAAAATTAATGAGAGAAATATGGGTGGTGGAAGAATAAAAATTAAAATGGGGTATTTATAAAAAGAAAAGTAGCCGTTGGGCTACTATTCATGACCGTTTGAAATTACTGTTAAAAAAAATAAAATATATATATATATATATATATATATATATATATATATATATATATATATATATATATTTGCTAAGGAACAAACTGATTCATCATCTACAAAAGCTGAAGTTCAACAACTTTCTCTACATTCAAGTTCTCATCCGAAATCTTCATTGTTAAAGACAATTTTCGATGTCAATAACTTGATTTTCATAAAACAAGTAATTAGGAACCATGTTATTTTCAAGACTAATTACTAAAACATGATAAACCTTAAAAAAATAACAGTCTTCATTCAAAATGAAGATTTGTTTTTCTAAGTCTATTTGACCTTCAGAATAGTGTTTTCACATGTAAAACAATAAAATATAACTTATAAGTTTTCACAAGTGAAATTAGAATCAAACATGCTCACCTAGTCACATGATTAAGATAAATCGAATCAGGAAAAACATTTATTTGATAAAACACTCAGAGGAAATTCAGTACAATGAAACGACAAATTAAGATACATCACTAGTTATTTTATAAACCAATTGACACAAGAAACCATAATTAATCGTCAACATCATTTCAACATCTAACGCGGACTGAATCTCGGGATGAGATTCCATTTAAGGGCGTGAGATTGTAACCACCGGTAAATTTCCACTTGTATTAATATTCTAACGAAAGAATACTTATCCATTTCTACGTCTAACTTTTTTTAAGATTAAACGTTATCAATTTATCTAATCATAACAACTAACTAATGTGACGTAACTTACATTCTTAATAAACATGCTCACATAACACCAACGTGCCTTGTATTTATTACAAATAAACATTCTTTATATGTCAAGTACAAAAGTTTTCAACTTTTATTTACCACTTTACGTTATTTCGTTAACGTACGATTACATAATGTACAAACTAAACGTTTGCCATCTATTAGAGTTTTCATGAAACCCTAATTTATTACAACTAAGATTTCACGTAACTAAACCATAAACCCTAAAGTAGAACACTCTAAAGCTAATGTACAAGTCATTAAAGCACGGAAACATAAACTTTACTTTACTTCCCGTTACAAGCCCTAAATTCACAATTCTATGATTTTATCACAAACCCTAATTAATGTGTACATGATTTCTATAAAATATAAATGTACAAGTCTTTCTTGCACATGTATAATTCCTTAATGCATGGAAACTAATTATTAATATAAATTCTATTATAAACCTTAGTGTACCTATTTTAAAACACACAATACAAGTTACTTATGCACAAGGTTTAAATAAGATTTTCTTATATTTTATAAACACTAAGTACAACACCCTAATGACTATGGTACAAGTGCTTAATGCATGGAATTAAAATCTATACTTTTAATACTCAAAACCTAATCAAGAGGCTAGGAATAAAATAAGTATACGCATATGTGTTCATCTTTATAACCATTCGAATCAAGAGGCTAGGAATAAAACAAGTATACGCATATGTGTTCATCTTCATAACCATTCGAATCAAGAGGCTAGGAATAAAACAAGTATACGCATATGTGTTCATCTTTATAACAATTTGAATCAAGAGGCTAGGAATAAAACAAGTATACGCATATGTGTTCATCTTTATAACCATTCGAATCAAGAGGCTAGGAATAAAACAAGTATACGCATATGTGTTCATCTTTTTAACCATTCGAACCAAACCCTAACCTTGTGGCTATGGATCAAACAACTTTACACCATGTCACCTTGTTCCTTAACTCCTACGACATTTTCAAGAGTTTTGGAAATTTACATTTTCCGGTTTTGCGTTTTACGCGTTTTAAGCCTACGGTTTTAGGTTTTTATGAAAATTAAGCACCCCAATAAAACTTATCACTCATTTAATATACTTTTTAGAGTATATTGATATGTTTTAACATTTCTTAGAAGTTTCATATTTTTAGGATACCAGGTTTTAAGTTTCGTGACTTAACGGCTTACAGTTAGCGATTAACGGGACCAAAACTCACTCCGTAACTTATATAAGGCCAAGATTCATCCTCCTAGTCTCTCCCCCTTGTCTATGAACGTGTATAAGTGAATCACCAAGGCCTTGGTGGCTTGGTGATGAGCCTTAGAAAGTATATGGCCTAAGAACAACCAAGTATGCATTCATGTGTTCCAATTTCAACCACAAGTAAGAACTAGCTAACCTTCTCACTTACATTGTAGAGGAAACTCATCTCTTCATTCTTTTCATCGCCATTTAAATGCCCCAATATTTATCCCTAAAGACATGATTCTTTGATTTCCAAGTTCCAAGTTATACATAGAAGATGAAGTCCTAGTTATTCTCTACATAAATCTAGGGTTACTTTGATGATTCCATGTTGGATTAAGAGCTATAAAAGGTGATCAGAGCTAAGATTACAGGATATTACAAGGCTTATATCAAGGCTAGCAAAGTTTTGCAAGAGTTGTGTTGAATCGATTGAAGGATTTAGTTTAGTGTTCTAGTTCCTTGTTTCTTGTTTAGTTCTTCACAAGGATTGTAAGGAAACTCCTAGATTTACCTTTGATTACTTTAAATATTAGTATTTCATGTATTTAATATGTTCTATATGCTTATTATATTTGATTATGCTTGGTAAATTGGATTAAAACGCTAGAAACATCGTAAGGACTCTAAACGCAAAACAGTTTCTGGGCAGGGGTCTGTAAATGGGCAATCTGGGCTAGATCAGTGAACCCTAGATCATAAATAAAAATATAGGATTATAGTGCTTTATCTTTTGGTCATTTTTCCGCTTGGCTCACCCCGTATCTCATCTGTATGAATAAATTAGAGCCAAAACGGTAACAAGTGTCAAAATCTGAGTAACATATTTCAATCGGGTAAAACTCATAAACCTTGACTAGAACCCCCTATTGGTCAAAACATAGAAGTTTTAGCTAACATACTAACTTAAATGTGGCCAAAAACCGGGCATAAAACAGAGTGGTATAGACCTACTTATGGCCATTTCCGCGAGATTGTGAGTTGCTGTAACCAACAACATGTATATAAAAGGGTAAATTAGTAATTTGACCTTAGTTAAGTAACTTTAGGGGCAATGGGACCCACAAATCTGTAAAGTTCATTTAAATACCTTTCCGAAGACGTAAAAACCGAGTCGTGATCATTTACGGTTTAGAAATAACGGGTAGATTTAGACGGGAAAAATTAAATAAACGAAAATCCCAAACTAGACTTAAACACTTATACAACTTTACAAACATTAAGTATCCAAGCATAGTTAATGTAATAACTATATAAGACATGTTTATATATTCACTTCGTTGTTTTAGAACCTAAGACATAACAGCATATTCTAGGTTGCGCGTAGAGGTTTCCCGGGCCTATTTATCGATTCCGTTATATGTTTTGATATCATTAGTTCAAGGTGAGTTTCATAGCCCCTACTTTTTTACGTTTTGAATTATTTTTGGGGGAGATACATGCTCAACTAATTTCATTTACTTTCACAAGTACTCTAAACTTTTACGGCTTACTGTGAGTTCATGGCCCCTACTTTCAATTATTTCGTACTATCTTTGGGGGAGATACATGCTCAACTACTTGCTTTTACTTTAACAAGTACTCCAAACTTTTACGGATTACTGTGAGTCATAGCCTCTCTTTTACTTATTTTGAACTCTTTGGGGGAGATACATGCTCGATTTACTTACACATTTTACTCGATTACTTAAACATTTTACTAGGTTGATGAAACCCTCTACTTGCTTATTTGAAACATATTTCATGTTACAAACCTCAACACAAGTACTTTCTGTATGCTATCCTAATTGTTATTGCCTAAGTTACACACTATTACCACTAAAAGTCCCTCATATCATGAGCCATTAATCACTTGCGAGTGAACGCGAATATAGTGAATAGATCTATTGGCAGTTGATGCCCCATTTGTGTTGCTGGATAAGTAGCCAAATGCACTTTATTTGAGATTAAACAGGAAGTTGGCAAACTCCTGCCCGAGGGCCTTATTACTTACTTCATCTTTATGATGTCTGTAATTAACATCATTATTATGATGTCCCACTATTAAGGTTTGCGAGTCATGAGCTTAGAGCAATAATTATTATTCACCCTTAATTATATTCGTTGCAATTATTCTCTTAAACTTGAAACTTGTGTTCAACTGATTTGCATACAAACACTGCAAATTCACACAATCTTTGACCCGATTAGGGTAAACAAACACTATGGGTGTAAAACAACCTTAGTGTTAAGAATGAAGCACTTGCTTTCAAAAACTCTAAAGTTTCCTAATGTAGGCTTTTTGCCTCTATAAAGTTCATGATGAACTCAAATAAGTACATTTTATTATCATCATTTATCCTATTTATTTGACTTGTTTTATTATATTATATATGAGAATTGATACGTTAATGTTTACTTTTGTAATTCTCAGGTAAAAACAAGTATTATGTGAAACTTGGCGATTTTGGACTAATTATGGAGCAAAACAAGCAAGATGTTAAGAGTCTACTGAAATGTACAAGATCAAGATCATTCTGCTCCAGATACGCCGCAACATACTTCGTACATACGGCGCATCACTATCAAGATTTCACAAGTGACAATCCAAGACGGCAAAGGACATGCGCCGCATAGAGAAATGGAGTTACGCCGCATCTTAAGGCGGTGTACGAATATTCCTGAATATATTAATCTTGGACCCCACGCGAAGTTAAGTCAAAGCGCCGCATCTACTTATCCTATGCGCCGCATCTAACCCTCAGACAGAAACTATAAATACCCCAAGGCTAGATGAATTTCGTGACATATAATATCCTAACAGAAAAAGCTTTCGAAGACCTAAGAAACCCTAAGGCCGAATTCAGACGTGTTAGCAGCACAAGACACACCTTGAACGAAGATACAAGAGCTGTAAGAAGGTCCTGCATGTATTCAATTCATTAAGTAGTTTTGTTTTATTGTATTAGTACACTTTAATTCATCAGGATTGATGGGCCGATTCCATGTGACTACGGAAAACCATGGGCACCCCTTAAAATTGCTTTCCCATTAATTAAAGTTTATATGTTGATGTCTTTGGTGACTTTTATTAGTGCATTGATAACCTCTGTGTCTAGCTGAGCATTGCTTGGGTCGCCATGCCCCTTCCTCGCCTATCTATTCTAGCGTATACGAAACATGGGCATCACAAGTGCTCAATATTCTAGGATAGTGGGATAGACATAAGTGATCATTAAGGGTTTACTCGCCGATAAGATTAGAGCCAACGAGAAAGGGTTAATTATATACACTTCATATAAAACTAGCAATAAAACAAGTGACAAGCTACTTAATTATCAGGACAGGTCTTCTTATTGTCTCGAGTATCTATCTGTGTACGTGTGTGCTAATCGCTGATTCGTGCTTATTAGTTTAGTTTTATATTTAATCATAACCAAACCGTGCCAGTCTCTCAGGTTGAAACCCCCTTGCGTTAGATTAGGATTGTACAGCTAACCTAGGATATTAAAATACTGATTAGAATAACTAGATAATACGTTCCACTCTTAGTGATCGACACTCTACTTACCATTATATTCATACTGACCGGGTACACTGCTCGTTAAAGTGTGTGTTTTATTGATAAGTCGGCTAAATATAAATTTAAAACTTGAGTAGGCATTAATACTGCTAAAACCACAACGACATCACGCGCGCACCAAGTCTTTGGGCCGCTGCCGTGGATATAAAAGAATTAGAGCAATACACACGCACACATCAGTTCATATGGAGTTTTATTTAAAAATGGTCTTATTAAGACTCTATTTAAGATATATGTGGAAGTGTCAACGGCGTTACTCTAAAACTTTTGGGGAATATTTTGTTCATTTAGCATTGTTCTACTCATTTCTTGAAGTGTTCTGTTTTCACGTTCTACTACACCGTTTGATTGAGGAGTACGCGGAGCTGAAAAGTAATGTGTTATGCCATTAGCAGCACAAAAAGCTCCAAACTGAGTTTCGTTATCAAATTCACGGCCGTGGTCGGTTCTAATTGACACAATACTATTTCCTAGTTGATTTTGAATTTTCTTACTTAGAATTTCAAATTTATCAAACGTTTCATTTTTAGTTTTCAAAAATTTAGTCCAAGTATATCTTAAATAATCATCTACTATGACCAAAGTGTAGAAGTTTCCTCCATAACTTTGTATAGCGGATGGACCAAACAAAACCATATGCAATAATTCTAAACACCTAGATGTGGACACCATGTTTTTAGCCTTATGACTATTATAAACTTGTTTCCCAATTTTGCAAGTATCACAAAAGTGTTGGTCGTATTTCAACTTGGGTAGGTTCCTAATGAGTTCCTTAGATGATAGAGATTGGATTAGTCTCATACTGGTGTGACCTAAGCGTCTATGCCAAAGAGTTGAGTTGTCGTCTAGAGAGGTAAGACAAAGTTTGTCTCTAGATGTTTTATCTAATTTCATAACGTATACGTTATTTTTCAAAACACCTTTTCCTACGGTTATACCGTCTTTAAGTATTTTACTTCCATTTTCACTGAAAAGGACGTCATACTTTTTACGGCACAGTTGACTAATACTAAGTAAGTTAAAACCTAGGTTATCAACGTGAGCAACATCATCAATAGAGAGAGAGAGAGAGAGTCATGAGAAATAGTACCTTTTCAGACGATTTTACTTTTAAGCTTGCTACCAAACGTAACATTACCTCTGTCATATGCTTGGTAGGTTGAGAAAAGGCTCTTGTTTCCCATCATGTACCTTGAACACCCGCTGTCTTTAATCCACTCGTCTGGTTCCAATCCAACTTTCAAGCATACATATTCTGAGTCATGAGCCATGAGAGCAACTTCGTCATTCTTAGGCTCTTCGTCATCATCTTCACTATTACTCCAAGCCCCACTTACAAAAGCTCTTTGAGTTTTGTTCTTGGGCGGCTTAGGACACTCTCCTATTAGATGACTGGTATCTCCGCACCTAAAACACTTTCTTTCTCCTTTACCTTTCTTATCATCACGGTCTTTCCGAAAGGATTTCTTTTCTTCTTGAGGTTGTCTTACGAACTTCCCTCGTCTCCTAAAGAACTTCTTGAAATCTCTTACGGCCATGGCATACTCTTCATCTTCGCTACCTGAACTAGACTCTTCATTATCACTTGAATCTACCCTAGCTTTTAAGGCAATGGACTTGATCTTTTCCTTTTTGCCTTTAACTATCTCTGAGTCTTTTTCCATCACCATCTCATGAACTTTGAGATTTCCGATTAGCTCGTCAAGTGACATGCTTGAAAGATCCTTGGATTTTTCAATGGCCGTCACCTTTGCTCTCCACTTCGGATGAAGTGCTCTAAGAAATTTTCTGACAAAGTTCTTACTACAAAAAGAATCGTCAAGTGCTTTAAGAGAAGTAATAATAGTATTAAACATAGCAAATGCACTATCAATAGTCTCATCTTCAGGGATAACAAATTGTTCATATTGTTGAACAAGAAAATCAATTTTGTTATCCTTGACTTGTGAGTTCCCTTGATGAGTGATAATTACGGATTGCCAAATATCTTTAGCGGTTTTACACATAAAGACTCTTTCATATTCTTTCCTAGGTAAAGCATTATAAAGCATCATTTTAGCTTCATTATTTTTGGCAATTAACTTCTTTTGCTCATCACTGTGACGAGTAAGAGAAATATCCTCATCCCGACCACTTGATATATCTTTAATTATAGGTTTATCGTCACCTTCTATAATAATGTACCATAGATCTATATCTTTTGACTTCACAAAAGTTTCAATGCGGTTTTTCCAATATATAAAACTATTTTGTTCAAATAATGGTGGTCTTTGCATAGACTGCCCGTCTTTGAAGTTTTCAAAATCTATGGATCGTTTTAAGTTTTAAAATACAATATATTTTGAAAGTCTTGAGTAACGTAGCTCTGATGCCAATTATGGAAAACTAGAAGGGGGTTGAATAGATTAACAGTTTTAAAATTCTTTTGCTTTGAATAGTTAACGTGATTTCAAGATATGCAAACAATAAGCAATATATATAACAAGTAAGTAGAGAAAGAAACAATCAAACCACAACACAGATGTTTATAGTGGTTCGGTCTACAAGGACTCTCTTCCTTGCCCTACTCCACTCCTCGAGCCTCTAACTCGAGAGTTTTTCTTCACTAAGAAACAAGCTCCCTTCTCGGCGGAGAAAACCTTTACACACGTCGCTTACACTTTTTCCGGTACAAAGCTAAATACCGAGTTCTTTTACAAGGGCACAACCACTCCTGATACTCTACGTATTTTAAGGACTAAAATACTAACCGATCACTACTGAGGTATATGAATGTTTGGTACAACAATGAAGTGTGAAAAACAACAAATCCACACTATAATTAATCTAACAAGTCTTGCAACGCTTAGTTGAAGCTTGTAATGCTTTGATCTCTTTGCTACAAAAGAAAGATCACTAAGAATGAAATATGTAATATGAATGGGTTAGTAATGAATGAAAGAATGTATAATGATGTTTATGATTATGAGTGATAAGAAAATATGAAGATGTAGCTTGCTATTTATAGGCAGAAGCAAATCCAAACCACGGATTGGGCGGATCCAATTTTAGGGATCCGTCCGTTATGTGATTTGGATCCGCTGGTCCCTGACAGCAAATCTCCAAGATCTTTCCCAAATCTATCCAAGATATTACCATATCCAATTCTTTGTGTGAAGATCTAACCATGATATTCTTAAGATCTTCAAGATATCCCAAAGATATCAATATGATGTATGCAATGATTTCAGGTACATATTCCATTTTAAGAATTAAAATGTAAACTATGTAAATGTATATATGAATGTAATATGTATATCCTAGTGATTATGAATGTAGCATGTAGATGATTTTATGAGTTTTAAAAGCTCATAACTATAAATGTAAAAGACTTAACTTATATTTATGCTTTGCTAAAGATAGAATTTATAATTGTCATTAACAAAATATAGCAAAGATCGTAAAATATAAATAACGTTTTTTAGACGATATTTGTATTAACACTATTTTTTACTTAAAATAATTTTATGTTTGTCATCAACAAAAAGGGGGAGATTGTAAATACAAATAATCAATAAAAACGTTTATTTATATTTTACGATCTTTCAATGTTTTGTCGATAACAAACATAAAATCATTTTAACGAAACAAATAAAATACGTAAAGTTTTGAGTCAATAGTTTACTAACTCATTTCACTAAGAAAATAAATCATCAAACATGTTTAGTTAATTAGTTTGCCAAAACCATTTTTATGAAACACTTACAAGTAATATGTTATTTGCATTTTTCATAAAATACATACTTTGAAAACAACTAATTAAATACAATGTACTAGTTAATAGAGTTGGACTATCCAAACCCAAAACCCATGTCCAAGACCCATAACCCATGAAGCACAACCCATAACCCATAACCCATGTGCTTGATATCATGCATCACATCACAAATGGGTAATATCCATGACCCGTGACCCAAAGTCCATAACCCATGACCCAAGGTCCATAACCCATGACCCAAGATGTCTTTGACATCATGCATGACATCACTTGACCCATGGACCTTGACCCATAACCCAAAACCCGGAATTGCAACCCAAAGTCTGGACTGGTACTACCAGATACCCAGTTCCATCAGTTTGCACTGGCCGGATCCCTCTGGGAAGGGATCCGCCGGAACCGGGTGAACAGTGGCTTTTATTGCCTATAAATAGTGAGCCATTTCCTCTTTCTTTCTTGCACCTTCTCACATATTTCTCTCTTACTAACCTCAGATCCTAGATCTTTCTTGTAGTCTATTGTGTGGTGATTCTATAGGTTCCTTCTAAAGGCGAATCACTACGTTCAGAGTCGAAGTCATGCAATCTCCATGCCATGGAATGCTAGACTACATCATCATCTCAAGATCACAGAAGTGACTCTTGTAGGTGATCCATCTCAAGTATATTCAAGACATGGTGTATACTTTGGTGTAGTTGAAGCTTGGATTGCCAAGTCAAGTCGTGAAGGTCTTTGTTATTGAAGAGTGGTTCTTCAAGTTGTGTAGATCAAGATTGTGAAGATGAGTTTTGGTGGCTCATGAAGATCTTGGTGTAGATTGTCGAAGTCGAGGTTTGATACCTCAAGGTTGTCTTGGTGCAAGACATTGTTGTCGAGGTTTGGTGCCTCAAGTCTTGTTGTATACATTGGTGTAGTCGGGGGTGATCACCTGTATGTTGTGTCTTGTAGATTGGTGATATTGGAGAGTGGATCTCCAAGTTGTGTTGTTGTGTGTAGTGTTCTCTTTGTATGGTAACGGTTCTACCTTGTTGTAAGTGGCAACGGTTGGAAACGTTGTGATAGGTTTTGGTTCTATCTCGTGGAAGAGCTCGGTATTTAGCTTTGTACTGGATAAAGTGTAAGCGACATTGTGAAGGCTTCTCCGCTAGTGAAACGAGTTTGTCTTGTGTATTGTTTACGGAACTCTCGAGTTGGGTACTCGGGGAGTGGAGTAGGGCAGGGAAAAAGAGTCCCTGTAGCCGAACCACTATAAACACTCGTGTTATGGTTGTGTCTTTCTATCTCTAACTCTTTAGTTATTTTCCTTTTATAACTATCAATATCCAACACGTAAACTAGATTGACATAAGTCGATCTATAAGTTTTAATAAGTGATTTTAATTGGTCAAACTATTCAAATCCCCCCCCTTCTAGTTTTCTACAAAAAGTATTACTATTAGTTATGAATTATTGAGAAGAACGTTTATGTACAAAGGAAATCACCCTTTCACAGTAACATACCAAATAAACTATGCACTCACTAACTCACATCATAGTATTACTTTTAAAACAAATGATAGAATTCATATTGATAAACTTTTTGAACCACTACTTAGCCTTGAAACACCAAATCTATTTTCAAAACACAAATATATTGAAAGAAGTAGAAAATCAACATCTGATATACCATCAGTATGGATACTACAAATTGAAAAACCAATTTTAGTAACAAATGGAGAATCCTCTAATACTAAAAATGAAGAAATAAAAGAAATAAAAGAAATGATACGATCATTAAGTCTAAGAATATGAGCAGCACAAAGATACAAGATATAAAATCACTACATATTCTAACTAAACTAATAGAGATAAAACTAAAAGAAAACCATAAAACAATAAAAATAAGTACAAGAAAAAATAGTAGAACGTGAAAATATTAAAATATCAACATGGAATATGTTTTAGAAACCCTTTCTAATCAGAAAACAAAATTTGAAGATAATAAAAATATTGCGTCATCTAAACCATTTATACCGTATAAACAAACTTTATTTAAAATACCTCAAAACTTGCCAGAAGGAACATCTTATGGTATTAATATAATAAATAATAATGATACAAAATATTCTATTAGAGAAAAAATAGATATACTAAACTCAACGTTCAATAATATAATTGAAATATTAAGCTTTTTAATACTTAGACAACTACCAGAGTTATCTAAAACAACACAAGAAAAGCTAAATAATATACAGATATTATTGAATAAAAAGACAGAAGAATTTGAAAATTTGGAACAAAGTCAAATAAGTATAGTTGAACAACTATCAAATATAATCGATACCCAAGAACAATATAAGGATATTACTATTACCAAAATAAAAGAAACATTATTGAAAAAGTCAGCTCTTAAAGTCATCCCACCATTACGAATAACATAATAGAAAATCTCGAAGAACAAATCGAAACTCTCACCAAATTAATGTCATCATTAGATATACCATCTGAAGCAAACGAAGAAATGATAGAAGATGCAGATGTAGTACAGGATTATAGTTCAGACGAAAATCCATACGAAAATCCATGTAAATATCCAGGAGAAAGTTCTTATACAAACTATAATTTTGCACAAAAAAGAAAAAAATATTATATAGACGAAGATTTACAAAGACAATTAGATTATAAAACTCTGACACTTACAGAAAGATATTTATATCAACAAGGAATGATTAAAAACAAGAAAGGAAAATGGGAACGTATACCTCCTCAATATATACCTGCATCCTAGCAACTTAATTCTTCTTGATGAATGATGTAGCTTTAGTTCTCGTCATTGCTTTTGATCTTGATGATTGCTTGTAATTCTTTTATTTTCTTGATCGTCGACAACGCTCTTTCTTCTTTATCGTGCTCTTTATCTTGATAATTAATTGTTGACATAACTCTGATACCAGAAATTGTAGCGGAACTCATGAGCGAATAATACCTGCATAATTGTAAACGAATTGAATGATATTTAAATGAACTGTTGTAAAATATTACTAATGGGCTTATGGGCTTATGTCTATTTATCTAATCTTTAGTAACAAGTTAGGGTTAGACTATTGGCCTTATAAACAAATCCTACTTGTAACCTCTTGGTATGATTAATTAATAAAAATACTCTCTTCTCCTTACATCTCTCTTTACTTTTGTTCATTACTTTCACAACACGTTATCAGCACGCTTTAGCTAAAAGATATATTTTTTTTTCAATTTTCTCGATTTTTAAGAGGTAAATCTCGAACTCAACCGATCTTCGTAATTTATTTAATCTTTGTTTCGAAATTACTTACCACCAGAGTTTGCTATGCGATAATATAAATTATACTCCGTAGTTTTCTCGTGTTTTTTTTGTAGCTTCAATGAACTAAGAACATGACAAGTGTATAAAGATGGTATTCTAAGTTTAAATACTAAATCTTAATCTAGATTAATAACCACAATTCTTTTATGTTTTATGTTTGTTTTGTATTGAATCGTGAAAGTGTGGCATACCAAATACGCATTTGAAACGGGCAATGAAAAATTGGTACCAAATACGCATTTGGTACGAGATATAAAAGTGTGACGAATGCCAATTTGGAACAGAAGATTGTCAGTCATGCTAAATACCTCACTCATGGAACCACAAAGTTAAACAATCCCAAGAAACGTGCCAAATACTATTTAGCACGGTTTCAACCTGACACAAGTGTATTTGGCACCCTCATATTTAGGACAGAGCCAAAAGTGTGCTAAAGCCGTGCCAAATAGTATTTGGTATGGCTTTTTGAGTATTTGGCATGGTTTTCCACCCTCTCAAATACCAGTTTTTCTTGTAGTGGGCATGACTGTTGTGGATAGTGTTATAATAACGAAGCGAGTAATGAGCAGTTTAGTGGAGCTTCGGTGCTGGAAAAACCTACTGATGAGGTTCTGACGTATCTGGTGGAGGGCGTGGATATTGATCAAGCTAAGTCAAGTAATGAAGGTATTAAGTCTACCTCATATGCTTCTATGTTTCAAGAAAACACTCTTAAAAAGATAATACAAATTTCTGAATTGCGTAATGGGGAGAGTGTTGATGTGCAGATGTGTATCCCTTTGGAAGCTGTTAATGAGTTTCGTGATCGATTTGGTAATACCTTGTATGGGTACTTTATTGGGAAATGACTTGTGATGCAGGATTTCTGACCAGGTTTTAATATTTATGGTTGTCTCGTCTACCTATGGTCTACCTTATGCACTCACGGGCAGTGTACCCGGTCGTGTGTAGTGTAGTATTCGGTAAAGCCGAGGTCATCCCAAGAGCTATGTGCATCTGGATTCTAACTAAAGTCTAAGCCACGTTTTAAAGGGGTTTATGATTTGTTTGATTAATTAAACTAACAAACAGAAATGAAATGCGGAAATTAAATAGATTTGAATGCAGTAGGGAGAAAGTGTACTAGCCTAGTTGTTCATCCTATATTGCTACGACTATGATTTCTAACTAAGCTTTCTATCGCTTCAAGTGGGGCATAAGATTGACTAGACTCCTTTGGTCAATTCGTCTAGCCTATCTCCCTAGAATCCTACTAGGACACCAAACGTCTGGATCCTTATGGCTGTCAAAGCTTACAAGTAGACTAGTTTGAGTCATAAAGTGCCACTACATGCTAGATTAATTCTTTGTGTGATCCGGCCTCTCGGATCTTAAACCACACATCTAAATTCTTAAGTTCATCCAACCCGGAGGGTGATCATTTGGTCAATTCGCACACAAGGGATTTGGTAGTCCTTTGGTGAATTCTTACCAACCCTCGCAACCTACTACTCTAGGGTCCTTTGGTCAATTCTCCTAGTGTAATACGTACAACCGATCTTCAAAACTAAAGAAACTAGAGGATCTATCAAATAACTAAGCATGCGCACATTAGAAGCAATAATAAAAGCATGAAAACATAATAAAAAACGATATAGGAATCATAACTAGGCTAGCACCAAAGGTGCTTAGCCGATCATATTAAAAAGTACAGTGAATTCAATGTTTTGCATGTAAATAAAAGACATGGAATCATAAATGTAAATTGAATGATAATCGCTAAAACTTATGGATGTTATGGCGTGATTTCTCCCTTAGAAAATGCTCCGTATGCTGCTGGAGATCGTTCTTGTGGAACCCTACTTTAGTTTCTGACTTTTGGTGGTGTGAAAGATGTGTAAAATGCAGGAAATAGGGCTGGCATTTATAGGCTCGACAAAGCTACGGTGTAACCTTGAGTTGTGGTTACGCCGTAACTAGTGTATTCTTCCAACGATCTTATCCAATAGTTACGCTGTAATCTTCGGCGGCAACAATTACGTCGTAATCTTCATGCATGGTTACGCCGTAATCTTCTTAGGGTTTACCTTTACGTCGTAATCTTCTTGCGTAGTTACGTCGTAATCTCTTCAATTACTTAAACCCTATTCTGTGTAACATTTACGTCGTAACCTCTTGTGTTGGTTACGGCGTAACCTTCTTTGTCTCGAATTTCTTCTAAGTCTTCAAATAGTTACGGTGTAACCTCTTGTGGTAGTTACACCGTAATCCTTGATCAGCGATGACTTGGTCTTCATGTATAAATCCTTAGCTACGGCGTAAGTGGAGAGTAGAGTTATATCGTAACTTCTTCTAAGCATACTAAAGTGTGTAATCTTGCAAGTGCTTTTTCAAATCCGCGTCTCTTTTTCTCCTATGCTCACTTATAACCTGGAAACGAAATATAAAGAAATCAAAGTATATATCCATATAAAATGATACAAATAATGAGCATATTATGGGGAAATTGACACTAAAAAGTCAGGATTATTTGATGTCATCAACTTGCTTTTCCTATCATTGAGAATTACGTTAAAAACACGTGGGCGAAGTTTGGTTTTGAACGAGATATATTGAAAAATGGCTTCTTTTTCTTCCAATTTGCTACTAAGGAGGGTATGGAACAAGTTCTTGAAAATGACCCATTGCTGATTCGTTTGGTTCCAATTATCTTAAACATTTGGAATCCCAATACTAAACTTAAAAAGGACGAAATAACAACGGCTCCTGTTTGGGTAAAACTCTATAATGTCCCTATTGTTGCATTTTCGAAAGTTGGTCTTAGTTTAATTACTACTCAAATTGGTCAACCCATAATGCTCTATGCTTACACGAGTTCTATGTGTCTTAATTCTTGGGGGCTTATTTTGTATGCCCGGGGGTCTTATTGAGGTTTCGGCTACTAAGGCACTTATGGAATCTGTTATCGTGGCTATCCCATTTCCAAATGGGTCGGGACATTCTATGGAAACTATTGGCGTTGAATATGAGTGGCAACCTCCTCGCTGTGATTCTTGTAAGATATTTGATCATATTGATGATCGGTGCCCTAAGAAGGTTAGGGTCGTGGAGCAGAATGTTGTCAAGGATGATGGGTTATTAGAAGTCACAAGTAAAAATGGGAAAGGTAAGCAACCGTCTAAAGCTGAACATATTGATGGGATCCGGTTGAATAAACCTAAGCCTAACTTCTATTACCGTCCCTCAGTAAACCCATTATGGGAGATGATGTGGCTTCCACATCGCAACCAAGTAGCTCCAAGGAGTCTGCTTCGGTTGAGGTTTTGGCATCGAAACAAATAGGTAATACAGATACATCTAGCAAGTCTCATGCAATTAATAAAAACACATGTACGGACGATATTAATCTTGTCTCTTTAAAGAACTCATTTGATGCTCTTATAAACGAAGATAATGTTTTTGAAATGAAAAATGAGAAAGGGACGAATAAGGATGGTATTGGAAGCGCAACCTTTGAAAGTGACAATGATGATGATGAAGTTTTGGAGGTTCACAATGAAACTTCTAGTTACATGGCATTTGATGGTCCTATAAGTGGTACTGGAGCTGGTAAGAAGAGCTTATAAGAGCAATGGAAGGAGGATACTTATGATCGAAACCCTTATGATGATGACGAATTTGATGATTGTGGTTTGACTAGTGCTCAAATGGCGTATGCTAATGCTTATATCATTCATCTTCGCGGTCAAATTAGATAGGTTTTCCTTTTTGTTTTGCATAAGTATAGCATGTCATTCTTATGCTAGGTTGTAGGTTTTAAGCTCTGTAGGTGTTTTGGGTGTGCACGTTTGGGCTGAGATGTGGGATTCACCCTTATCCGTTGATCGTAACCAACAAGACCTATTGATCCTAACCAAACTAGAGATACTTAAACACAACAAAGATCAAAATCCAGGACCATATAAGGTACTTCTTCAGCTTCCTAACCATCATACATTGCTTAGCAAGATCCTCCTCAAGCTCATTCCTAGCCTTCAAAAGCCGAGGTTTGACACACGGTGGCACATTGGTGGGTCAACGAATCCTATGAAACCATAGTTGGATCTCTAGAACATAAAGACAAGAAATATAAAATGAAGCCTTACCATAGGTGGGCAATAGTAAAACCTTCGACCATGGTTTTAATCTGTCCAAGATGTTTGAATGCTAGCTTGCTTACCACAACCACAAATGACTATCTTATCCAGTGTGTGTTCTTAGAGCATCTACAATGGGAAAACCAAATAAAGACTTTTTACTATTACAAAAAGCTTTTTGATATAGTTTTTTGCATTGCATGACTAGTTTTTTAAAAGCTTTTGCAAAAGCTTGGTAAACATCAAGTCTTTCATAGAAGTCTTGGTTATTAAATGAGATTTGTATTAAATGCATCAAGTCTTTAAAACTTGATGCATAAAATGCATCAAGTCTTTATTACTTCTTAAGTGTGTGTGTGTGTATGTGTGTGTGTGTGTTTTTTATTATTATTATCGTGTTGATATTATGTGTTTGACTATAATGCGTGGCAGTAAATATATAAGAAAACTATGGATTGCAAATTTCGTCCCTCTTGGGACTGTAAATTGTATGTGGTTAGGCAAGAACAATGAAAGGACATAAATACCCTCACCTGAAACGCACGTGAGGGCCACTAACGGGAAAAAATAACACTCGTTAGCCAAAAGGACGAGGAGTGTAACAAAATGTGCACAACAACGGCATAATTTGTAATTAATATTGAGAGTGGCTGGGAGTGCAAATTTTAGAAACCACAAGGACAAACATTGTAATTTACCCTAAAAAAGTTATTTTTCATAAACCTCTAAAAACACTGGTTTAAAAATTGGATAGCTATATTACAAAAAAAACAACATCACCTTAAGAGCTCTAGGTATGGTAACGATGGGCTCGACCTTATGCCGACGTGGCTCAGGCGTTGCCTGCGTTACCACACCAGACATGAGCAAAAACCAACGTCGTTGGGTGTTACGTTTGTGTATCAACGCACATTGAGCCCTTTTGTATTTTTGTTTGGTGTGTGTATTTGGTGTGTGAAGGGTGGTTGCATGTGATGTGTGTGTGCAAGGTGTTGAGGAAGATGAAATTTATTTATTTTTTATTAAAATTAAAGTTTAAAAAATGTGTTAGTGGGCTTTGCAATAAGTCTATTTGTTTTTTTTTTGTTTTTTTTTTTTGTTTTTTTTTTTTGTAATTTTAATTTTGTAACTTTTATAAAAATGTTTTTTGTATTTTTATTTAATGAGTGAAAAATTAGTTTGTTTGAAATAATGAAAAAGAAAAATAAAAATGGTGGGTCCCCAAAAGGGTGTTATAACATGTTATGAGTGGGGGGTGTTAACGATCCGAGCTTTTAACGAGCTACTCGAGCTCGAGCTCGAGCTTAATACTAATTAGCTCGAGTCGATCTCGAACAAATATTAGTGCTCGATTAGTTTGACGAGCCGAGCTTTCAAAACTAATATTTGGCTCGGCTCGTTCGATAACTCGTTTAATTATCACGAGCCGAACGAGCCAAACGAGCTAGTCGAGCTTATCGAGCCGAACGAGCTAGTCGAGCTTAACAAGCCAATAAATAATCTATATAAGTTTTTAATCACATTTTAAAATTCTAATTATTTTTTTAGTAGGATTTAGATTCAAGTTTTGTAACTCAATATTTCTAAGCTATATATTTACTTGAAGGTAAACTTCTTCATTTCTCTTGGACTTTGTTTTATAGGCTCTTTAGTTTTCTTTTTTTTCTTCTTCCTTTCAATGTGGGATGTGTTTTCTTTTACTTGCATATTTTATATCTAATACACTATTTTCCTTTTAGTTATTACGAGTCTGTCAACCAACTAAATGACAACTCTTTTATTTTTTTTTATATATAAATACACTTAGTTATTTTATCTAGAATAATATAAAGCATTTGAACGTGTTTTTTTATTCGTGGAAGTGTTAAGTCATTTAAGTTTACACACTTTAGCTTTATGGAATGATCTCTAAATCTGTAACAATCAAAGTATATTAATCTATAAACTTGTAAAATGTAGTGTAATTCTTTCTAGAAAACCAAGATATTAAAAAACTTAACTTGTAACATTCACTATATTTATAACACTCAATGCAATATCATTGAAAATCAAAATGATTAAAATCAAGAGTCATACATCAAAAAAATTTCCTTACACAAGGCAAAATCATTAACCAAGTCATTCTCACCTGTAGCCACTATAGAAATTGTTGGAAAAATTTGGTCGAAAATTGCATTTTCACCAATTGTAGTGTGAATGGGATATCGATCTCAAATTGTGGTGTCTGAAACGAAATGGTGTAAACTTTGAAAGTGTCAAAGTTGTAACAACATATTAATGGTCGGTTAATTACTGATTAATATTTTGATTAATGGCATGGTTTATGGTTGTTAATAATATAATAACTATGACCATTACTCGAAAATTAAATCAGTTTTTATGATAGTTAATTGCATATTAACTATGACCGGTTTTTGAATCACCTATATTATCTTGCTATATGTGATCATTGAAAAGACAAGAGAAAGGAGCACCACACTAAGATAACACATACAAATGTTTGCTTTTGGGTTTTTCTTTTTCCGTGCGAATCACAAGTTTGTCCGGTGAAAATTTCAGGCATAACGTTAAGTCCGGAAGTACAACTGCTTCGATTGTTGTACCCTGGGAAATATACGCCGAATAGGTGGCGAATCTATTTTAAGGGAAGCGTGTCAAACACGTGCCTCAATCACGTTCTTGAATCGGTTATATCTATTTCTTGTAACTAAAGTTTATGCTCGTAACTTCAGTTTATGTATTTATGTTTTTATTTCTTGTATTGTATCGTTTATGTATTTAGTTTTTATTTCTTGTATTGTATCGTTATTGTGATTTTTAACTTCAGTTTATGTACAATGTTAATGATTTGTGAAAAAAAAATAAACAAATCATTCGACTTTGTGTCGAGGATTAGAAAGTTTGGATGTTGCAAATAGTGTGTTGTAAACATTATTGCAAATAATCAAACTATTTGTTATCCTAAACGGAATTAAATTGCAACTCATGTTGCTAATAGTTTAACAACTTGTCATTATGTGGGAAATGACTAAGTGTTAAACATAAATGTTTAGGACATAGTGAAATGTCGCGAACGAACACACATACTAATGACAACAAGCTATGTTGGTTTATGTAACTAACTTGAATGGTGTGATTATCATTTAAAGTGAGTTGTCCTTTCACATATAGTGGAACATGTTTATTTTGTGTAATGATTACACATTGGAATTATGTGATTGTAATCACATAATAATTTGAGATCACTTATAATTATATGATCTCAAGTGAATTTTGATGACATGTTTTATGTGTAGATTTACATAAGTACCGATGTAAATTTGTCTTACGAAAGAATGTTAGTAGGTGAAGCAATGTATAGTCAGAATGATGCATCTTCTGTTCATATGCTTGATTCCTTGGTCTATAGCATGCCAGACATGGAATTTTTTAAATATGAAATGGAAAATAATTAACGTCAAACATTCAAAGAGTGTATACACAAATAGGAAACTTGTGTAGTGACAAATTACTAAGGTTACTCATGTCATATACTCAAAAGTGTATCTCTTAAATGAGATTGACGTTGAAAGGAAATACCCTTTCTACAAAATTCTTGAGATAGGTTCAATGTGGGGGATTCCGGCCCAGCTAGAGTTCAAATGACACCAATCAACATCTATTCAAATATAAAAGTGTTATCCATTTGAAATATTCATGAATTATTGGAAGAACCACAGTTACGGTTTTGTTTAGAGTAAAACATAACTACTATTTGATGGGTAATTAATTTAATGACCATCTGATTTCAAATCATGGGTGGCTATGTACACACTCTTTCTTGAAATGACCACTAAATATGATTTTATCGCGATGGATAAATTTAGATAAGAGACAAAATGTCTATGTTTAATAGAAGATGATGCACCAACATCGCCTAGAATGATAGTTGTATACACTGTGATAGCCATTAAAGAATTGGCAGAGCATATATCACAATGTATAATGGTGAGTCAAGACATATTATGTCAATACGACAACTACTCTCAACACGAGTTATTATTTTTGACAATGTTAAGTCAAATGATAACAATGCGGATCCGCTTATAAAAGGCTTAATCTGAGAGTGAGTTAGCAATTCGTGTGGAGGAATGAGACTAAAGCCCCAGAAAAGTTTATATGAAGGAAAACCTAACCCAGCTGACTGGAGATCCCAAGATCTGGGTTCAATAGGACAACCTAATTGTATAAACTGAGGGAGGTCACTGTGGGGGAGTTATCAATTCTCCATTCATTTAAGGGGGTTAGTAAACTTCCTAGTCCATTCCTATGACAGTGACAATATGAGGTTAAGCTTTTCGCTTTTAATGATTCAATTGGAATCACCTATGTGGGAGAGAAGTGGGGTCCCTTCGAAGGGAAATGTGGGGGCATAATTTCTAACAGCTCTCGTAGAACCAAGCTAGTGTTCATGACCATAACGAACACGAGTATGAGGACTTGACGATGTCAGGGAGAGTCCTGTGTGAACTTATATTGTCGTCTATATAAACAACAGATCAGTTCAAAGACATCGCATTCTACTGGCAGCTAGTAGGCTAAGTATATTTCATAAGGGAAGGTTCAAAGGGTAACACCTACCTATCCTATGCAGGATTCAACTGTTGGGATTTTCATTGGAAATGTGTGTGTTTTCGAATCGATCTCCATTCATGTGGGGGATTGTTGGAAAAATTTGGTCGAAAATTGCATTTTCACCAATTGTAGTGTGAATGGGATATCGATCTCAAATTGTGGTATCTGAAACGAAATGGTGTAAACTTTGAAAGTGTCAAAGTTGTAACAACATATTAATGGTCGGTTAATTACTGAATAATATTTTGATTAATGGCATGGTTTATGGTTGTTAATAATATAATAACTATGACCATTACTCGAAAATTAAATCAGTTTTTATGATAGTTAATTGCATATTTACTATGACTGGTTTTTGAATCACCTATATTATCTAGCTATATGTGATCATTGAAAAAACAAGAGAAAGGAGCACCACACTAAGATAACACATACAAATGTTCTCTTTTGGGTTTTTCTTTTTCCATGTGAATCACAAGTTTGTCCGGTGAAAATTTCAGGCATAACGTTAAGTTCGGCAGTACAACTGCTTCGATTGTTGTACCATGGGAAATAGACTCCGAATAGGTGGCAAATCTGTTTTAAGGGAAGCGTGTCAAACACGTGCCTCAATCACGTTCTTGAATCGGTTATATCTATTTCTTGTAACTAAAGTTTATGCTCGTAACTTCAGTTTATGTATTTATGTTTTTTTATTTCTTGTATTGTATCGTTATTGTGATTTCTAATTCAGATACCTTTCCCTACAGAAATGAAATACACCACGAGTATAAAAGTAAAATCCAAACTGATTTGATATTTGATGAAGTTGAGTGTGACATTGAGGTAATAAGGGTTAGATTATCTTTGTCTCTTACAAGTTGACTCAAGATACAAGTTACGTGCTAAAATACATAATTTTGAATAAAAGATGAGTCGCAAGTTAACAATTATATGTCATACACACAAATAAATACAAACATTCCACACATATAAAAACATACATATATGCACATGTGCATACAACGCATATACACATGAATTATTTTTATTATTCAAGTAACAAAACGTGCAATTAATAACAACCCGATATGTGAATTAGAGTTTCACAAACTTGTCCATCTTTTGCATGTGTGTTGATTGAGTTCGATCATTAGACTTAATAGTTAGAATTAATCAGTTAGTTATACAATTTAATCATTCATAGTTTGCACTGACTACTTTATGCGATTACTTTTACAATCATATGAATTAAGTAACAGATTTGTAGGATCCATAGTTAAACCATCATCATAATTACGATTCATAATCTTCCAACGTTAAAGGAAATCCATCAGATTTAGTTGTTTTTTTTTTTTTTTTTTTTTTTTTTTTTTTGCAGTTTTTATTCAATAACGTTATTTAAAAGTTGTTTACTATGATTTATTGTGATTTTGAATCAAGTGATTATTCAATTCTTTTTTATTATATTACCGGAATTTGGTTGTATCAAAATATTTATTGTAATTGAATCCCTAATTTACTCTCGAAGATCGGTGTTCATGTTGTATCGCCATTGTAAGTTGAATGCCTGATCTATGGTAGTTCTTTAATGTCAAGACATAGGATAATTTGCATTGGCAATATGTGCATTCTTATACTTATAGTTTTAGTTTATAATACTTTCAAGTTTGTTTTAACAAAAGCCTTGTTGTCAAGATGGAAATTACCATTAGAAGTCTTATCATTGCTTAATTTGCAATTGTATCAACTCTCACATTAGCAACATATATATATGAGGTACAATCTATTTTTTTTTTTACCAAATTCATGACTTGGTACTTTGAAAGACACAAAAGAAAAATGACATTTTTGCCTTCATAATAATTTGGGATCCAAGCTAAGGTGAACTTAACTAAAAGATTGGTTCATGAACATCAAAGAACTATCAAGAATGACATTCTTGCTTCATTCACTTTTCCCATTATAATTATAACAAGTAATATATACTCACGCGATGCGGCAAGGTTTTTAATCACAAAGATTTTGAGCCAAATGAACATCCAGTTTGACACATATTCATTTTATTCGTAGTAATAAAACATGCAGTAGTTTCGAAAAAAAGGTAAACATCTAATATAGGTTCGATTTCATGTTCTTTGTAGCTTCAAGTCTTATAATAAAATAAAATATGTAATTATATAATCTGATTTAAGGTGATACAAATTTTTGTTTATGTGAATCTATAGATATAATGGTTCAACAAACCCATTGAACATTTCTATAGATATCATGTTCTGTGTAGTCACTTGTTATTTTTTGCTAATTGTATTATAGCACAATATTATACAATATTTATATTTTGATTAGTACTTATATAGTTATATATTGTGTAATCAAGAAACTAGAGAAAAAGTATCCCACATTGAAATGGATAAGAAAAATGAAGAGGGATGGAGCACTATAAAATAAAGACTTATTTCCTTTTCTCATATGAGAATTACATCTCACTTAAAAGTATAAAAAATACAAGTATGAGTATTTAGTATACTCTTGCATTTTTAATGCAAAATAATGTTTATCAAAAGTTTCATAAACATTAGTTTTGTAATTGTAAACGAGCTTCGCTCGAGCTCGAGCGTGGGTTAATAAACGAGCCAATCAAGTTCCATATTTTATACGAGCACCTTAAGCTTGAAAAAAAGTCATTGTATAACTATTAAAAAGTTAAAAATTTAAACGAGCTTCGAGCTCGAGCTCGAACAACAAAAAATTATTCGAGTTCGAGCTCGAGCCACTTTATAAAAGTTTAATCGAGCTCGACCCGAGCTTGAGCCGAATAGTTATTAAATGAGCCTAGCTCGTTTAGGCTGAAACTCGACTCGACTCGACTCGGATCGTTAACACCCCTAAGTGGGGGTAGGGATGTAATCAAGCCAAGCCAAGCTCAGGCTTAACAGGGCTTGAGCTCGGCTCGAAAATCATAAGGTAGGCTCGAGCTCGGCTTGATAGCCCGATGAGATTTAATCATCCAAGTTTGAGCTTGGCTCGAAAAGATCGAATTTATACATAAATATTGTATTCGATAGTCAAACTCATCAATAAAGTTAGAAAATACGCGATGAACTCACGAGCAAAGAACTTATACAAAACATTGAAGCATTAGGGCTTAAAAAGTCATTCTACGATAAATATTTAACTATTATACCAATATTCACAACATTTAGGTTGTTTATATAAATTTGTATAAAAAAATATATATGTACATGAAGGTTCAAAAAGCTCGATAAAAGCTCGAGCTCGAACTATTGAAAGCTCGAGCTCGGCTCGTTATGTGTTTCGAGCTAGTTTATCGGGCTTGGGGTCAGGCTCGACTCGATCGAGGCAAGTTCAAGCTCGAGCTCAAGTTGCTTGATAAAAGTTTGGCTTATTTACAACCCTAAGTAAGGGGGTATTTTGGTGTGTTGGTGTTAAAAGTGTGAATGCTAAAGTGGTGCTGAGGTGACATAAAAAGTTGGTGTTAACGGTGTTATAAGGGATGACAAAAAAAACCCATACCCGACAAGGATCCGATCCCCAAATCCAATTTGACTGGGAAATCCTCGAGTTGACCGGGGATGGGAACGGAGAATCCCCGAATTATGAAACATGGGATGGGGATAACATAAATCTCCAACCCCGAATTTTAATATATAAGCATATATAAATTATATGTATATTAATACTACATGTACTTGTATATGTATATGTTAGTGAGTATTGACAAGTATTATACTTGAAGTATATTTGTATGTAATGTGATATTTAGGGGATTGATGCGTGGTTTTGCGACCTTACAACAGGTTTTACCTCTCGAGGGATCTCAAGAGGCTTACAACCCCACCAGGCAGTGTACCTGACCGATGTAGTATAGTGTAGTGGTAAGTACAGGGGATTGATCGTTCTCCACAGGGAATAGTGTCGTTAGGATTAAAAAACTACTCTAATAGGTCTAAGGGTGAGGGAAGATTCTTTTTGTATTTTTATATTTTTATGAAAGCAAGTAAAATCTCGGGTTTGAATGAGTGGGCGGAATTAGTTGCTAGTCAACTAACCCAAATAACTACAAATGCAAATAAAATAAATAACTGAAAATGAAAAGGTTGTGAAACTTATGTGGAGAGAAATGTGTTTACTTAGATTTCCTTACTCCCTAACTATCTTTTACCGGTTGATTAGTGTGTATTAATTGCGTGGATGACGGGTGTATTCCTTAATACCAATCGTGGGGTGGCGTACGTACTTCCCCAACTCTACAAGCTCCTACTTCACTCCTATGTCGAGCCGGCTAAGAAGCTCCTAACATGGGATCACTAGAATTCGCTCATGCATTAAATACAACCATAAAAACCTAGTACGCATTGGTTCATGTTTCTTAAGACGTTCAAGCAAGTTACCGAATAGGAGGTTAGCCAGTTTTCTTAAGCCTAACATCGATAAACAATCATCCAATACAATAAATAACATACTAATAACCAATAATCAATAGTTAGGTTTCATTAGATCTAAGCAAACACAAGATAAATCTAGCCTAGCATGTTAATTAAAAGACAAGAACAAGATATAATCAAACAACACATAGACATATTGATTGATTAAATGAATACTTATCTTCAATTAAACATGGGAGATCCAAGGGTATGAAAACCCTTAAAAATGGCAGAAATTCGTCTTAGGGTTTTTCCTCACAAAGTTGCACACTAATGACAAAAAATTGCAAAACTATATATAGAGTTTAGGGGCTGACGGCGTCACGTTGTAGATCTTGACGCCGTCACCTCGCCATGTCTAGGGTTCCCGGATGGCCTTCTTGACGCCGTCCCTCTTTAGTGCTCCAAAATCCGCTCTGGCTTATCAAGGCTTGACGCCGTCAGAAATGGGCTTGATGCCGTCTCTCTTTAACTTAAACCGTGATGGCCTTGATCACCTTAAAGGGTGACGCCGTCAGAAATTCATTGTAAAATTCTCTGGCTTATCATGTGTATTTTTCATATCCACCTTTTTTGCCAAGCCATGACGCCGTCAGGAACAATACCTGACGCCGTCAAAGGTACTTTTCCAGCCGATTTTGAGACTTTGTCGTTTTCTTCACTTTTATGCTCCAAAAACGTCCAAAATGCTTCCTTTTCCAGATTTCTTCTCCAAAGTACCTAAAATGACAAAAGGAACGATTTAGGGCAATATTTGATCAAATAAATACGATTTAGGCTTAAATGACCCCCTAAAAGCGGTACACTTTTCGCTTCATCAAATACCCTTATACTTGAGATTTGCTTGTCCTCAAGCAAATGCGCTTTTATTCTAATCAAAATACAAGTTAGGGGTCATTTAATGCTAACATAAAAGTAATTACAATAAATAGTCGTTCCACTTTAATCATAATAAGCACGGAGATTACAAACTAGCACCTCACAAGTAGTGTTTAGATACTCACATCTCTCAGGTGTCATCAAAATAAATCTCATAAATGAAAACGGATAATATCTCTCACTACCTGTCATAGCAAATAGATTACCATAGGCTTGGGAAAGGATCGAAAACCTCCTCCACTAGGCGTAAGCACCTAAGATAAACTATCAAAGAGGGCTTTTACATGGGTTATAACGTGAGGTGTAGGGATATGATAAACACGGTTTTGTTGGATAAGAGATATTTTACTGGTGGCGAGTTAAAGATCTTGATTAATTACATGTACAATATGGCGTTGCTAAGCCAAGACTAGACTCGACTTAAGCTAAAAACAAAATAACAAAAACATAAAATAAACATAAAATGAAACGGGATGGTAGTCCGTATGTTTTTTCTATTTTTCTTTTTCTCATTTTTTATATTTTTCTTGATTTTTCTTGATTTTTTTTTTTTTTTTTTTTTTTTTTTTTTTTTTTTCATACACTCTTGCCCTACCATCCAAAATAATACATCATAGGGGCGTTGCATTCCCTTACACTTGAACTTTTACATAACTTTACAAATAACTATTCTAATGACTCGAATTAAGATAATCGAAACACTTAGAGTACTTTTAAAATATTTAGCACATATGAGGGTAATAATGTTCTTCTTCCCTATTACTCCATTACACTAGTACTTTACCCATGAGTCCCAATCGTCCCAAAACAATATGTACAAGGATATGACTTGACTTAGCAACCATGTAATCAATTAGATAATTAACTAAGGGTTTAAACAAATGTTGTCACAATAATGCACTAAAGATGAGTGCATACAAGGTAGGCTAAGGCGATTTGGGTGTACATTTAAGTGGGGTGTAAACAAATTCTTCCTTTAAGTAAAATGCTTAAAGGTCGAAACGAAAAGATAGGCTCTGAGGGGTGTACTAGGGGTATCATGTACCAAAAATGAGTACAACGCAAAGGGTGTGGGAGAATTACTTGACCAATGTAGCCAACGTAATTATAACAAAAACACACGTGTAAAACAATGGGTTAATCCTAATGCCTCTTATCATGTAGTAAATCTAACTACACGAATGTAGTCTCACTTGTGGCCTCGGAATGGTCCTAACGCAAGTTCTAGAATCTAAGTGCTACCGGTACACACATCATAGCATAAATGCTTTTCCTACGAATTCTAGGGGCGAACCTCACATATTTGGGGGTGGAAAAAAATTTTAGTGGTACGATTTTTGTGCTAGTCATATAACTCCTATCCATGAGACGCTCATTAAGATCAAAGTTTCACTCCTAAATGTTGTAAAAAATTTTAAATTTGGCACTAAAATTGCCCTAACAAGTATTTATCTCAGTTTTATTACACATCTGCCATTAAACAAACAAAAATCAAATGAAATTGTATTCTTTGAAGTATCGTACTTTACCCCCCCCCCCCCCCCTTACACTTAAGATGAACATTGTCCCCAATGTTCAAATAACAAGATGTAAAAGTAATAAGGTAAAAGAATGAAATCAAATACTCCCCTGATTCGTTCGGTGGATAAAAAGGTAACATGGTTAGATCTTCTTCCAAGAAAATGTAGAAGCTCCAAGACTAATGCATCGCCAAAAGCTTGATTCCACATAGATTTCCTTGTCCAAAATAACCTGTTAAACCTGAGAAAACAAACACGAAAACCTGCATAACATCGGCGGGATAAATTCTATATAAGGATATAATGCTTGTGGAATGATAATTTTGCAGATTCCTGGAGATTATAAGTTAGAGATTTAATAAAAACTTTTTATGAAAACAAAACTTTCAAAAATTTCAGAAAATTAAAACCTGACGCCGTCAGGTTGTAAAGCCTGACGCCGTCAGAATTGATCTGACAGAATTCTCATGTTAAGTTTCCGAAAAATTTCTGGAAAAACCTATACCTTACTTCCTGGAAATCCTGCAAAACATCACTATGACTCGATACAAGCATTTGACTCAAACAATTACTAATATGTATGTTAATTTAATATTATTACGATTCATGTTCATTTGTTCTTGTAAACTGATTTGGATTTCCCTTACACTTATCTTTTGCAAAATACCTTTATATGTAGTTAAGACGAAGTTAAAAACAAGATAAAGCATTTTCACAATTTAGTTTTGAGTATGAATCAATAATAATAAAAATTAAACATACATACGGAAACAAATAAAATCAAACAAACAAATAAATAAACAAACAAAGCAAATAAAGCTTGGGTTGCCTCCCAAGAAGCGCTTTTCTTTATTAACGAGTCTTGTAGCTAGACTCAAAGTCCTTCTACCCTATGTAAGTGAGCTCGTCATCGAGGACGTCTTTAGGGTTAAGCTTGGATTGAAATTTTCTATTGGTCCGCTTAGTACAATATATCTTTTCAAACTTCTCTCCATCCGGGTCATACAATGTCATCTTAATATGCCATGACCCATCTCCATCTTTGGGTGGTTTGTCCCATTCCCACTTATGATCATCGTCCTCACAAGTCCACTTATTCATCCCTAGGTTAATTGGCAAAACTCCTAGGAACTCAATCATCTTCCTAAAAACTAGAGGGTCTTCAAATGGATCCAATTCGGTGTCCCTAGCCAAGAGTTGTTCTACCGCATGTGTTCGGTTCACAAAGTCCTCTTCTAGGTAAAATGGGCGTTGGGGTCCTATGAAGTCTCTATCGATCCAAGGTCCATATCTAGATGGTCTCCTATTTAATTCTAACCAATGGGGTGTTGGTTCATCACTAGTATCATAAGCATGTTTCTTCACATCATAGACTGACCAAGTATCACTTTCTCCTACCGCTATCTTAGATTCCTTACAATCAATCATAGCACTAGCGGTCGCCAAAAATCCTCTACCTATCAACAAGGGGCATGTAGGGTCGCTAACCATATCAAGGACGTGGAAATCGGCTAAAATGGTTAGTTTTCCAATGTGTACTAACACGTCTTTGACTACTCCAACCGGGTAAGCAACACTCCCATCCGCTAAGCCTATTATCACCTCGGTTTCTTCAAGTTTTCCTAGTTTTAGAGAGGTGTAGAGAGGTAATGGAAGTAGGTTAAGGCTTGATCCAAGATCGGCTAATGTGTCAAAAGCCTCCGAATTACCGATCGTGCAAGGTAGAACAAATAAGCCCGGATCATCTAATTTCTTAGGTAGCTTGTTTTGAACAAAGGCGGTCCCTTTTTCGCCTAACTTGAGCTTCTTCTCATCCAACACATCAATAACCGGACTTTCAAGGTGGAGCTCCTTGAATTCATTGTCAAGGTTTTGAGTGGGAGGTGTTTCAACTATTGTGTTG